>VWYH01006088.1:914652-1032724 GCA_013399365.1 Pampusana beccarii | reverse complement strand
TGTTTATAAATATGTAAAGGGTGAGTGTCAGGAGGATGGAGCCAGACTCTTCTCGGTGGCAAACAATGATAGGACAAGGGCTAATGGAGTCAAGCTGGAACACAAGAGGTTCCACTTAAACTTGAGAAGAAATTTCTTCTCAGTGAGGGTGACGGAACACTGGAACAGGCTGCCCAGGGAGATTGTGGAGTCTCCTTCCCTGGAGACATTCAAAACCCGCCTGGATGCCTTCCTGTGTAACCTCATCTGGGTGTTCCTGCTCTGGTTGGGGGATTGGACTAGATGATCTTTTGAGGTACCTTCCAGTCCCTAGCATACTGTAATATTGTGATACTGTGAATACTCTTAATAGAAGAAATCCGTACAATATTTTCAGTTTCTGTGGCTATGTTCTTGGTCTTATTCATATTTTATATTGACATTGTTTTAAATTGCTGGCACTACATTACAGTATGTCAAGATGCATCACATAAACAGACACAATTTAGCATGACCTTGAGGCAACATGATGTGTATGTTGCATTACATTAGCTTTCAAAATATGTTCCTTATATACTATAGTATCCACTGCAGACAGAGAAAGAACATAGGTTGTTAGGCATACTGTACATAGTTGGAAGACATATGCAAATAATCTCTCCAGATCTATAGCCACATCATTTGTATCTTTTTAAAGAGAATAGGAATAAGCTATAGGGTCCTGCACTTGGGTCATAACAACCCCAGGCAGCGCTACAGGCTTGGGGAAGAGTGGCTGGAAAGCTGCCTGGAGGAAAGGGATCTGGGGGTGTTGACAGACAGCTGGCTGAACATGAGCCAGCAGTGTGCCCAGGTGGCCAAAAAGGCCAACAGCATCCTGGCTTGTATCAGGAACAGTGTGGCCAGCAGGACCAGAGAAGTGATTGCGCCACTGTACTTGGCACTGGTGAGGCCACACCTTGAATCCTGTGTTCAGTTTTGGGTCCCTCGTCATAGGAAAGACATTGAAATAGAGAGAGTGCAGAGGAGGGGCCTGGAGCACAAGTCTGATGAGGAGCAGCTGAAGGAACTGTGGCTGTTTGGTCTGGAAAAAAGGAGGCTGAGGGGAGACCTTATCACTGTCTACAACTACCTGAAAGGAGGCTGTAGCATGGAGGGTGTTGGTCTCTTCTCCCAAGTAGCGAGTGATAGGACAAGGGGAAATGGCCTCAAGTTGCGCCAGGGGAGGTTTAGATTGGATATTAGGAAAAAATTCTTCATGGAAAGAGTTGTCAGGCATTGGAACAGGCTGCCCAGGGAACCGGTGGAGTCACCGTCCCCGGAGGTATTTAGAAGGCGTTTAAGAAGAGGTCCTTAGGGACATGGTTTAGTGATAGAGTTAGGTTATGGTTGGACTCGATGATCCTGAGGCTCTCTTCCAACAGAAATGATTCTATGATTCTATGATTCTAAAAGGTGAATCTAAAGGGCATTGGTCCAGATGCAAGGTGACATCCTTTGCTGAAAAATGGAAACCTCTGAACAGCAGGAAACATGTAACTGTGAGGGCGCTGAGTGCTGGAACAGGCTGATCAGAAAGGTGTGGAGTCTCCATCCCTGAAGGTAATGAAAAGCTATCTGGACATGGTCCTGGGCAACTGGCTGTAGGTGGCCTTGCTTGAGCAGGGGGGTTGGATAAGATGACCTCCAGAGGTCCCTTCCGACCTCAACTGTTCTGTGACTCTGTGATATCCACAACTTCCAACAGCAAGCACTTGTTATAGCAATGTGCCGGTGCAGGGGGGTTAGGAAATCTAGCTCTTCTCATACTCCTTTCTCCCCTGCCCATCCTGACGGCCTTGCCTGAGCATTTGGTGAGTTAACTGTAACCTTTTCACTCCCAAATATCACTTCTCTGCTGTTCCACAGAGCTCTACCCCAAGCCCTGGAGAGGAGGTGTGTTACCTCCCTCTCCTGTTTCCCAGCTGTGGCCCTCCCTGCACAGCCAGTTTGTTTACTCGGGAGCGTGGGGCTGGCACAATTCGAGCTGCCACCTCTCCTCTGTGCCATGCTTGCTCTGACCACAAGCCAAAGGGGCAGCTGCTTCCATGGATCGAGGGCCTGGCTCTCCTGGCTCTGCCAGGTTTGTGCAAATCGCTCCCCAGCAACTCACTTCAACCTTCTGTCCTTCCCCCCTCACCTTCACATAGTTTGTACTGTTGTAATTTTGTAAGCTGCTTGGGCTGGGGGTTGTTCTCACTATCTGTGGCTGGTTTCTAGCCCAGACATCAGCAGGGGATGCTGCATGCTGCTGCAATATAAATGACTAATGATGATGATAAAAGGTGTGGGAGCTGGTCGCCTGGAGTGTTATCCTACTTAGATAACTTTGTTTTAGAAACTAGCCTTCCTCAAATTCTCTGTTATTTTATTTCATCGGGTCTAATATTTTAGAAGTGGAAAGAGATTTTTGGCTGTCTCCATTTTGGAGGGCTCATCCCAGGGCTTTGAAAGAAGCTTTGAAACTTTTAGAGTTTGGATGGTGTTGCTGTGATGGTGCCAGTAGCCTTCAGCAGGAATTGCAGGTTATTGGCACCTTTAAGAGTCAGCTGCTACTGTGTCTTAAAAGAGGCATTCAATGGGGGAGCACTCTATTTTTAAATTTGGGCTGATATAGGTAATAATTACACACAAAACAGTATGTGAAAAGAACATTATCAAGGTTGCACAGCTCAGCACTTGAAGCTAAGAAATGCTGCAAGTAAAATTGTCTCTACTCCATTAATTTGCCACCCTGCACAGGTGCATCAGTCACAGACTATTTTTGCCCAGGAACCGAGTCTCGCTTGGTGTGCATAATAGATGACACAGTTTGTGAGTTCAATACTTGATTTTCTTTTCACTGCTCAATGCATAGCTCAGACTCTGCTGCGAAGGCAAAATTATTTCCCACTGGGGCATTCCAGGGTGTTCCACCACACAGGTCCTTCCCATAGGCAGACACTGACTTATCTCCATTTGCAGCACCTGAGTAGCAATTCTGGGTATCATGACTCCCTAGTACAGCTGGTAATCTAAAGTAAAAAAGAGTAAGCTTACAAGTAGTCATAATAGTGTGCACCTGATGTAATTGTTTTTAGAGTACCTGGCAGCACGTACTGCAGTTCCCACTGGCTTCCCCTGCAATGGCCAGTACTCACCGCTTTCAGATATTCAAACCCCCAGGCCCAAGGCAGACTCCCAGAAACACAGAACAGGAACCAGCTTTAACAAACGTAGTGTGAATGACTTGTCCTGTTCCTCAGGGCAACATCTCACGCCTGCAGACAAAAGACTGATGTTCCTCTTCTTGGACTCTCCTGCCACTTTATAAATTCTGAAAAAAAAAAAAAATATTGAAGAATCCTACAAGAAAAAGCTTTTTTCTTTCATCTTCTATAACAAATGCACTGTTCTCTGACGGAAGCTGGGATTTGTTGGACAGGATAGTACTTAGCCTAAAACCTACCTGATGACACATGAAGGGAAGGAGGCTGAATTAATTCTGGATTGCCTTTAATTGTGGCATTTTTGGCTGGTCTTTGCAAATCAATTACAGAAAAATAAACAAAGAATTCTTTTTTGATAAGCAAACTGAAAACCTTTTGCTATTCAAATTTTCATATTGACAACTGTCATCTCAACCCACTGAAGTGCTGCAAAGATGCTTTGAGCTAAGAAAGTATTGAAACAGGAAGAAAAAATTACAACAGAAGAAATCTCTTTTATAAAACTGATCACTTAAAAACAAACACATTCTCAAACGCACAAGGCTTTCATCAGCACTTATATCAGGCCATCTCAGCTACAATATAATTTCCAATGCAGTGAAGATACCTGAGTATTTAACAGAAAAAGTTGACAGGTTTCTGTATGGATAAAACAATGGTTAGTTTCCAAGCATTATTCCTGTAAACAGCAAAACTGATTTTTTCCCAGAAAATACTAACCCTGAGACAAATGGCTGGCATGCATCATTTCAACTAAAATATTTTTTAAAAGCTATAAAAAAAACCTGAACACAACTTTCCTAAATCACAAAGTGTCAGTTGGCTGGAATTACTTGCAGTGTTCCTTAATGTAGCTGTAATTAATTATTGGGATGTAGTTGGAAGTAAAAGACTCTAGATTGCTATTTTATCCACAAACTCATGGCTCTTTTCTAGAGAAGCTCTAGTGTTATATCCCTCAGGCTTCTGGATGCTCTTCTGGTGCATGTTTGTTTTGTAAGGAGAGGTCACTTCTGAGGTAAAGGTAGATCCATTATAGGCCAAATTATCTTCTGGCCTTGGCGAAATTTAGAGACATTATACAGTAAAAATTGAATACCAGTTTGTGTCTCTTTTCCATCTCTTAATACTTCTTGAATGTCTTCTGAAGCAGCTCAGTTTCCATTCCAATGTGCAATGGTGAGGGCAGATCTTCAAATTGCTAATGACAGAGGTTGTGTGCCTTCTGGCAGATGCCAGAGACCTGTCTTTCACTGAGACTTGGGTATTGTGTTTTTTCCTTTACAGGGCTTCAATGTATTTTTGATCCCAAAAGAGAACCCTGGAGATGTCCTTGAAATAGAAAATCAGGTGCGGAGATCTGGAATGATGGAAAGAGATACTTTAACATCTCATTCTTTCATATAGCTAGGTCAGCTAATGTGCTAATGCTGCTTTTATCTGGGCAAAAATGCAAATTTTACGGCTTGTATCTGGGCTATTTTTAACTGAATATACCAGCAGCCAGGTGTGCTTACTGTAGTTTTTTTTTTGTTGTTCTGCTTTTCAAGCTCAGGAAAGATGGGCAAAGGACTAAGAGAGAGAAATCTGACTTCAAATCTTTATTCTATCATGATTTCTGGGGTGTGGGAGGGAGAGATGTTAGCCTTTTTTTTTCTTTGAATGAAAAGCGTCTCTTCTACCAACTTTAGTATGTATAAGTTATAAAATCTTTGTAATAAGGAAAATACATCTTCAGAAGGTGCAGCACACAGGCTCCACGTTAATACCAGAAGCCCAGAAGAATTTTGTCCTTTGTTGCCCCGGAACTCCCTCATGTAACTAGAAAAGACAGAGAGAAAGACAAGAAAGATAACCAGAAGCATGGAATGGCTTCTGTATGAGGAGCGACTAGACAGACCAGGATTTTTCGGTCTTGAAAATGGATAACTACAGGGATGTGGTAAGAGACTTACAGCATTTTAGGTGGCCTGCAGAATAAAAGCAATTTTCTCACTATTTCCCAAATTACACAATGAGGAATGCAGTAACAGGTTCAAACAACATTGCAGAGGGATTCACGTGAACAAAATAAGCAAGGACCACGTCATTTTTCCTCTCTTCTTGTTGATAGAGAGGGTATCAGGAGTTAATGTCAGGAAGAATGGGAGGGAGGAAATACTCTTTTGATTCAAAAGGCCTGAAAAGAAATACGGAGTATTTAAAAGGAGGAAAATCGTAAGTGTGTGCTCCGGTACCAACTGAGAATCAAATGCTTCTGCTTCTGAATCAGCACCAAGCAATCAAGTGCAGTGCTTTGTATCAGGAAAATGGATTGTGAACATAGAATAGGCCAGCCTAAACCAACCAGAATTATAGTGAAATTTCACTACTGTTTGGGCCCAGTGAGAAAATTAATCATCTTTGGATGTGTAAAGTTTGGACTTTTAATTATAAAAATCACTTCCAGTTGTGTTTTAAACAGACTGTTAGTTTTGATCAATAACCATTCTTCATAGCGCACATCATAACAAAGGAGAGAGGGCTATAGGTAAAGGGTGACTTACTGTCATTTCAGTCGGGTTGGTTTCTTTCACAAACTAGGACTCGTGAAGCCTCTTGAATCCTGGTATGGGAGACCTGGCTGTAGGTGGAGGAGCCAAAAGGTGTTTGGGAGTTTACGGGTAGCACAGTCTGCACGAAGGTGGGTGAAGGAAAGTCTGCACTATTAATAACAGCCTGGTATTTAAGGATCATTATTCTGCTACAGATCACAGCTTTGTTTCTAAGATAGGGATACTCGTTTTCAAAATATTTGGTCTCTTTATAATAGAGCTTAGGTATCCTGAGCATTTCAGGGCTGTGGATGTCCCAGAAACATAAATGAGGAGAAGGTTAAACTGTAAAACTGACTGCAAGCTGCCTAGGGGGGCAAAAACAGCTGCCAGAACAAACTGGATCACTCATGGTGGAGGCCAGGATGAGTCTTGTAGTGCATTACTGATTCGAATTCTGCCCTCTCAGAATAGGCTCTTTGCTGCTGAGTGCTTCTCTTTATTCTGGAGGAGGTCTCACATTGCTGAGACCTTGGGAAATATCCTGGCTGTGGTGCTATAAATAGCGTGTATTTCCCACTGACTAAAACCCTCCAGCACAGCAGCAGCCTGACGTGCATTTACTTTCCTGCTTGAGGACTACGTAAGTGCTTGTGTCCTCTCTCCGCTGAGACATCTCATCGCTTCAGGCACCCGTCTCGCTGCTGGGGAGTGTTATTGAACCTGGCTTACGTTCATGCTCTTTCTGATCTTGTTTTTCTAATGAAACCCCACTCCCTGGGCACCTTTCCTTGTCTCCCCTCTCCCTTCTCTTATGGCAGGTCTCTGCCTTTCTCAGGTGTTCTGATTCCTGCCATGAGTTTCTGCTCATGTCATTTCGATTAATCAGCTTGTCATATGTACTGCACACTGCCTGAGCAAACTGCTGCGTCTGAATGAGCTTTTAGTGAAGCTTCTTATGGCTCCAGAGCTTCTTTTGGCCTTATCTTGCACTTACACAGTGCCTTTCACTTCCATGAAGTACAACTCTAAATGTAAATAAATGTTCCTACATCCACCAGCGTTTCTCTGAGCAGGGCCTTGACTGATAGCTGACAGCACATTTTGTTAGTGGAGTTTAGGAAAGGACTTCTCCAGTCAAAATAGCACGAGGATGGTAAGTGGATACAAAGTCATCACAGAAGTGAGACTATGACAATGTAATCCCTAGAATAAGGACTGCTAATGAGCGCAAACATGTTCGAAAACTTTGCCTTCCTCCCACAGGCCACTGGCAGCAGTTGTGGTACCCACTTCACTGCCCTGCTCAGGACCTTGCCTGGGGCTGTGCAGGACTTGAGCTGAGCACCCAGCTTTCTCAAGTCTGCCCTTGGAAGAAAATGAGGTTAAAAGAACTTGTTAGGAGTAAAGGAACAAAACTCTGCTTGGTTGTGATGTTCAAGTGGGGTTAGATCCTTGAGGACCCTCTCCTCCCTGCTTGGGAATTCTAGCACTTCTTTGTGAGATAATGGAAGGTATCAGCTCCAGCAGCACCTCAACTCGCACTCTGCTTTATATGATTTCTGTGCACTCTTCAGTTTGCTAATCAAAACAAGTTTCTGCAGTGTGTTTCTTATCCCCAGAGGGTGGAACTATCCTCAGAAAATTAAAGCTCTCTTATCTCTTAATGTGTCATCACAACTAATAGCCTGGGGACTGTAAACAAGTTTAAATATCAAAACAATTTGGCTGGTGATTGTCCGTGATTATGGATTAAGAATAGAAAATTTGTGCTCACTGATATTCATGCTAGATTGAATAAGGAGTCAGATCCTCCACCGGAGCAAACAGAGGTGGCTCAGCTGAGCTCAGGAGAGGAAGGCTGCTTTGTACTAGCTGAGCATCTGACCCTGGAAGCTTTTCAGAAGTTTTTGTTGTTGTTTTTCTAAGTGCCAGATAATACAGGACAGCCGGGGCTGACTGGGACGAGCACTGAGGGCGCTGGCAGAGCCTGGGCCATCCTCCCCTCCTGCGACTTCCCGGGAGCTCTGCTTACGCTTCCGCTGGCTGCGTCCTCCACTCCGGCCTCCTTTAGGGACTTCATAAATAACGGCTTAGAAGGGAAACAATTTTAGATTACAAAACTTTTTAAAGACCAAGTCAAGGTACCAGCATACTCAAAAGCTGACAGATATGTCATGGCAGGTACTTTGAAAGGGTTGTGCTTTGTATCTTTGACGTGACAAACATACTCTAGTAAATTCACAAAGGTACACTTGTTGCTGCCTTTTGCAAAGCCCTGCCACTAAACCATCACACGTAGCTCAGTCACTGCTCCCACTGAGAGTGAAGGGATGAGTAAGGTTTATTTCATCTTGCTAGAAATGCTTCACGTAGTTCACAGGACTGTTCGCAATGACAGTGATGTGCAACAAGTTGCACAGATTTGGAGGCATGGTAGCGGGTGTATTTTATGGCACTGCTGGATTTGAAATTTTTCATCTTAACAGCTCCCTCTTTTTAAAATATTTGTGGGGCATCACTTTTATTATGGATCATTTTCTGAAGTAGTCTGGGCAGTCCTTCAAAGAATCCCACAGATGAGAAACTGAGGCAGAGAGAGACTAAGTGGATTTCCCATAGATATATCAGCAGTCAGCAGTAGTGCTAGGAGAGAAACAGTGCAAGAGTGTTCTAACCACTGAACTGTACTTTTCTCCCCTATGCAATGCAGAATACATGGAATACATATATTTCCATGGATAGCTTTTTGAAATACGTATCTTTTCAAAAGGCTGATGTTAGCTTAATGATGAATCTTGCAAAATGAAGTAGGAAACATTAATTTTGAAGTAGCAGGAAAGTGCTTTCCTAATGAAGTAGTAATTGAACAACTATAGTTATTAAAGAACTGGTAAATCTAGTGCTCTCTATCCCTCTTATCTCAGCATTTCCATCAGCAGTTTTGGGTAAGGAAAAGTAGTGTTTCTGACAAGTATGAAGTCCCACCAGATATATATAAAAAGAGCAATGTGTCATAAGGATCTTAAAACTATGAAACAATGTCAAATAAATGAAATCAATTTCCAGAGGAGAATAATAAAGGCTGAAAAAAGGTACCCAGAAAGCCAGAAGACTTTTCTATTTTCTTAATTGGTGTAATTATACTAAAACTGACAGCAAATATTTTCCCAGCAGCAAAAAACACCCACAAACTCCAGCCAGCCAAAATACCGCTCTGAGCATGAGATCTGTGAAGGTTAAAGGCTCGAGTCTGCCATTAGGCGAGTGCTCCTTTTCTCCCAAGGTCAGTCCTTAAAAGTGGAGAAGTAATTTTGATTCTAGTCTCCTCACAGTTCAAAGTCAACACTCAACCTGATATCAACAGTGCTATATTTGGCAAAGTGCTAATATAATTGTGTTTTGTCCTAATCGTGTCCTGTTTGAATGTTAAAGGGCTCTTAATATCAAGCCCATTGTGCTCTCTCTCATAGTTTAGGTGATGTAGAAAATAGTGAGCGGTGTGGACCCACCGGAGCAATACCTCAGGGAAACTAATGGTGCCAGCGTCCACACTACCTGTGTTTTGGGGGTTTTACTTCAGACCAGCTTTTTTCTGGACTCCTACTCCCATGGACTTTCATCCAACAAGGATGCAGTTCATTCAGTCCCAGGCTGCATCATAGTGTGAGCCAAATACAGCACATAGGCATGGCTGGAGCAGCAGAGAGGGCCTCCAACAAATCACACTTTGCGCTAGCCCATGTATAAACTCTCAACTGCTGTTGCCTCCTTGTTGTTCCTTCATGCTCATCATTACCCCAGTCACCAGTGTCTCTGTGCATATTTCACTGCATCACACTGGGGACCTTCTCCCTCAGTTAAGGCTCCTCAGTGGGATAGAAATAATCTGGCAGCCTGAGCTGTTTTGGCAGAGTTTGGATCTCAAACCACTCAGTATCTCTTTGCTAATAATTAGAACTTGCAAAGAAGCAAAAAGTGATTATACAACCTCAGATCAGAGAGCGTGCAGCCCAGGAACCACCCCTCCCACAGTGACCAGCAATGGGTGCCTGGGAAAGACTTTGATAACAGAGCAAGGATGTGGTAGCACTTCCCTAGAATACTTTCTTAGTTTCCAAAATATTCACAGCTCAAGGATTTCCTAAGCCAGTGGCTTTATCTTTATATCTAATAGCCTTAGTTATTTTTTTTGTTTTGTGCATTATTTAGCTACTTTTTACATTTATGTTAATTTCAGGTTCTGCAGTGTCCTGTAGGAAAGAGTTTGACACCAACTTCAGCCGCACAGTTTGATTTTATTAAGAAAAGACTAGAGATGTTAATAAGGGGTGTTCAGAAGCCCCCATGCTCCCTCTGATCACATTAATCCTATAATCAGGATTGCCTAGTGCCTGTGGTGCAGAGTCGCCGTATCCAAGAGTGTTGGTGGATACAGTGCACGGGCAAATCCACCCCGGCTGGGACTCTGCACCACTCTGTGTGGATTTAGGTTGATGTGAATGGGAAACTCTTCCCAAACCATGGGATGCAGAGAGACCTATTGTACCATCTTTGGCTTTTTTCAGAGCCAGAAGGGCTTGACCCACAAGATGCTTGGCTATGGCCATAATTCTGTGGGAGCCAGAGTGCTGAATCAAGAGTGCTTGTCTTTTGTGGGAACCACCCAGCAAGGACTTCACCCTCCCCTCAAATACTTGTGTTCCAGGCCTGAGATTTTATCAGATTGTATTTGTGTTCCCAGTTGGTTTTTCAAATAAACAGTGAAATGCAAATATTTTGCCAGAGGGAAAACCTCTCAGTTACTGAAGGGGAAAAGAACATGATATCCAAATGACTCATGGCTTTGTGAGTGAAGTAACGGCTGTGTGTCATAGCTTGGGATGTGGTTTGTGATCTGATGCCACATGGAATGGATGTGCCTGGGCTGTGAGGCTAATGAAATGGCTTTGGTAGGAATTCTCCTGTGACTTCCCAGAACCAATTTTCTTGTTAAGCTATCGCTGACTGCATGGTGGCAATTAATAAGATAGGGAGGGCACCCACCACACGAAACCAAGCCCTCCTCTGGACACCAGCTGGGGGTGAACATGACAAAGACCTTCTGCTGCTAGGAGAGGTAGATTGTGCAAAAAGAGCTGTAGGTGGCTGTGGCTGGAGGAACTGTGGAGACCAGGGAGTTTCTGAGGGCTGGAGGGGGCGGCAGCAGGAGTCAGTGTCTCTGGGAGGTACCTGGTGCCTCTGAAGCTTTGCTGTCGTGGGGCAAGTTACCCAAAGACCTGCTGGGTGAACATGCTCTGGTGTCTGATGCTGTTCCCCTCTGCCTGGCGACCGCTGCTCCTGCTGACTTGCACCTGCTGTGGGTACCTGCAGGTTGCTGACTGCCTCGTTCTTGTTTTCCTCTTAATCACTTGGTGACGTTTAGGCAAAACACGTAAATGCTAGTGCAAGCATAAGTATAAAGGCCAGTGGCAGCTCCACAGACCCCCGCTTTTGCCTTATTCACCACGAATCACTTGTATCTGCTGGGATTCAACCGCGACACCTGTTCTAGGAAGTTGCCAGCAGATACTTGTTCTATATATGAACAACTTTCAAATGTGACAAAATACGGGCTGTTTTTCCTCTCAGTCCCTCCATCGCAGGATTTCTTCACCTCTCCCACTCCTTTCCAGCCTTTTGGTGCTCTGGTTGCTATTCTGTGGCTGTGCAGCCCAGGAGCTGCACAGCTCAGAGCTCCCCTCTGGTGACGCCTGTGTGCCCGTGCAGATGGTGGCCTTTTCTCGGGGAGCCCTCACCACCCCAAACACCCATGCTGCATGGGCTCTAGAGGTTTTGCTTTGCGGGTTAGCAGAGGGAGGAATGAGGGAAGTGCCTGTGTCGCTTTTCTCCTCTAACCAAACCCCTCTTACAGGCAGGAGCTGGTGGGGTGCACTTTTTGCTACACCCTACCACTGCTTACTGCAGCAGAAACACCACGAGATACGGTTTACAGCTTGGGAGGCAACAGCAGGGCATCGCCTGAACCCAGCTGTTGGCAGATCAACTTGCTCTGGGACACCAGCCAGACTTTTTCAGTTTTCTGGGACGCTCTGGTTTGTCCATGAGATCAAAATTTGCAGCATTAGATAAACACAGATAGATGGAATTTATCCATTTGTAATTTGAACAATCAAATGTTTACCCAGGTCTCAGTGCCTGGCTGGAAGGCCAAGGAACCTTCTTTGTCTGTGGCTCCAGCAGTGCCGGGAGGCAGGGTTAGTCCTGCACTTGAAGAATCTTCTTTTTTTTAAGCAGTTCAGGGGCTGGGGCTCCTTGGGAAATGGCTGTATCCTCCCTGCAGGCAGATCAATACATTTCAGCTCACTGCACTGCAAGTAACTTTTCATCGTACATTAAGAATGAGGAAAATAAAAGCCAAGATGGATGTTATTTTGGTTTTGCTTTTATTTTGAATTATTTATTAGGAAGTCACTGCTGTCTTCCTTCTCGTCAGGAGACAAAATGTCTTTGTCTGTGCTGTTTTTTCCTATTAAAAAGAAACAAGATCTTACCAGTTTTATTTCTCTCATCCCCTTGCTTCTTGGCACTGAAGTATAAAGCTAGTGTCTCTGCAACTTCACGAGATGGTCTCCTGAAGTCCCAACACAGATAAAGTCCCCACTGATTCTGGTGGGAGTCACCTCAATGGTACATTTCTAAACAAGTTTATAATGACATTGCTGATGAGTTATATGCGTTATGAATGATTGGTGACACAAAAGCACAGAGTCTTATTGAGGGTTATAAGTAATCTACAGGCCAGCTGAACTATCATTTTAATTAAGCATCTACTAACTAGCTAGTAAAAATATTAATCCTTTTAAAGTGAATCCTTACTATAACACATTATAGGGCAAAAGTTCTGCAGTTGGGTCCACTGTTAATGTGAGCTTGGAAACCCAAACTAACAACCCATTTTGATGTTTTTCTGCCTAAATCTAGGTTATCCTGAAGGGGACGATAAAGAAACTGGCCACCAAGATGGTAATCACTAGTGGAAATGAAGAAGATAAAGGCAGTCAAGAAAAGGAAAGCAAAGAAGAAACCATCTTGGCGATGCTTGGAATTATTGGGACAATTCTGAACCTCATTGTGATCATTTTTGTGTATATATACACAACGTTGTAAACTAGAAGGCATGCAAATAGACCGGATAAAACAGCCATTAAGAGTGACGACAAACATTGCTAACTATTGACGAGTTGTTTAATCAGAATTGACTCTGTATTATATTAACACATCATAAAAGCACTGCCTGCAGGCAGCGAAGGCTGAAGCACAATTAATTTAACAAGACTTCTTCACACAGTAACAAGGTTAACTCTCCTGTCCTGCCCTCTTCCTTTCAGTTTGGTTTTTGATTTGGGTGAAAATGACTGAAATTATGTATGTTGTAGCTTTGAAGAAATCCACCAGGGATATGTTGTTTTAACACAATTCAAAGGAAACAAAACAAAAACAAAACCAGAAAGAAACTGTACACTATATATAATTAGAAATGTATACTGTATACTCGCAGAGATTGAACTCCAAGATAGCTTCATAGCACAGATCACGTGTCTGTTAGGTCGAACGATTTTTTTCTCATGGTTTTTTCTTTTACTTACATTGAATCTGACAAGCTTTTTATTTAGAATGAACATATGGTGCAATCGTGAAAAAACAATTCCATTGAGCAAGGCCTGCCTGAACCTGATAAAATGTTGGGAGGAAAACATTACATGGTTATTTTTCCTTTCTCATTTGCTTAACATCTGTGTCTGTTCATACCAATGTTTATAAATATATATTTTTAATAAATGTGCTATATTTTTAGCATGAACCAAATATTTGGAGACACTCGTATTCATGCAGCTAAATTTTGTTTGATGAAGTGCCCTTTTTGACAATGGATGTTATTTTTCTCAGCAATTATACAGCAGTCTTGTTTGCAGCCCTCTCACTGTAGTCTGAAGCAAGCTCATATCATGCTCATATGCATGACTTGAAGTTGGAATGTCAGCTGAAAAACATTGCTGCTTAATACGGGAAATAGCAAAACATTGTAAGGTGACCTTTGGAGACTGGTTGCAGAAAGAAGGCTCTATTTATAGTTCAAAAAAAAAGGCAAATGGAAGAAATATTGAAGTGTCTCACAAAATATTACAGAATTCACAGAATTTGTGGCTTTCAAAGTCTGGTCACACTCTCTAAGTACTTATATTGAGAGAAGTGAGCAGAGGTTTATGCAGTTTAAAGGAGAAGTTTAGAGAGCCTGTAGTGAGGGGCTTAAGTGAAATCCAGACTGTAAATACAGAGTATATTTTAAATGTGAGGATAATTAACCCTTTACACTTCTCTGATGTGCTTTAACTGAGGTCGGTGCAGTGAAATTCTCTGACTTGTGTTTTTGGCAGGAATGTACAATGATGATGATAACCATTTTTCTTCAGAGTTCAATACCTATAAATATATGAAGCATTAAAAATATGAGACCTCAATTCTGCCTCAAGCTGCCTAAGTACATTGCCCATTAACTCTGACATATTCTCTTAAAAAATAGGTCAATTAATTGTTTACTGACTGTGGTTTGGATTGCATCTTCAGATGCACAAGGGGGATTGCTATTGAAGCAGCTGGAGACGTAAAAAGTTTGATCATAAGACTCATTGATTTTAGTGATCAGTCCTGTCCCTCTGGAATCAGTAATGAGCTTTTCACTGATTTCCAGGGACTAATACTGGTCTCAAAAATACAGAACTTCATTGTGGAAAATAAGAGCAAGCCTGGAAAACCCCGAGGGGCACCTCTCATAAACAAGGGTCTCTTGTGGTGTTGCACATTCAATAAGAAAACCATTAGGAGAAGGGAAAAGGTCAGTCAATGAATCAAAATTAAATCCAAGACAAATATTGAAGGAAAAAAGAGCAAACATAATCTCACGTTAATGAAAACAGGACTGAGTGAAAGAGGTGAGAAAATGAGCAGAGATTTGAACAAACAGAGAATGGCACAGAAAGAAGGTGCTGAGCATGCCAAGGTAGTTGAAGAAACATTTGTGTTTCCTTGGTTCTGGGAGAGCTGCAGATTTGGGGTGGGTGAGAAATATTAGTGGCACAGTTCTGTGGAGCCGATTAAGCTGAGGTTGGTTTCTAACTTATAGTTATTTATTGGTAATTCTGCGGAATTAGCAAACTCAGCTTTTTTGATCATCCTGAATGAAAAAAAAAAATGGCTAAAATATATTTGCCTCCACTTTACAATTTCTTTCTGGTTAAACTACAGCTGATCAGGGCATGTGGCAATGGCCCTGGCGCTCGTGGCCCAGAGCACACCTGCACATGCTGCAGGCACCCGGCAATCCCCAGACTGCCACTGCCGCTGGGGGCATCCCCACTGCAGGGGTTTCTCTTGACCCTCTCTGCCTCCTTTTCCTGCAAACAACGAATCACTCTGTGGGTGGCTCATACTCATCTTCTAGAGGGGAAGCCTGGGAAAGAGCAGTGTCCGAGTCAAGAGATGAGCTCTCATGCTTGATGTTTCTTTACCTCTGCATCAAATGATCATACCTGTCACCTTCTTGTGAGCATGAAGATGCTTAATGAATGAAATTTATTTAAGTACTTCTATCAATAATATAAATTAAACCTCTGCATTGTAAAACAACATATAAAACCCCCCCTCGCCTACCGAAAGTAATGTAGAAACTTTTGCTGCTCATCACAGTTGCACTCCTTCAGACATGGGCCAGCATCTTCACCAAGACAGGCACTGGAAATACCCAAACATGTTTAAGCTGAACTGGTGGGTCACAAGGCCCAAGGACTCTGTGTTCACTCTGCCTTTCCAAACAGACCCATTAGGGGAAGAGTTTCCAGCTGTGGGTGTGCTGTACTTTGTTAGCGTAGGCAGCGTGTCCAGGAGTCCACCGCCCTGCACCATCTGCAGCCCTGTGCTCCACACTTTGCCACGGGGTTTTTATTGCTCCCTGAAATAGGAAGAAAGCTTTATCCCATTCCATAAAAAGTTTAACACTTAATATTTTAATTTTACAGGTTTCTGTTCACAGATAGTTCTAGAAATATCCTGGGGCAAGTACCTCTTAAGTAGATTCATTAAGTATTCATTTAACTAAAAATGAATAGTTTCCTTCGAGGGCAATTCCTTTACTTTTTATTTGGTATTCATGATATGAGAAAAGTATGTTTTCAAGAATGACTGTGGGAGGGAAATGCTTCATACAAAGATCTGAAGTATACCTACCCAGGCAGCTGCACGCAGGCCTGCTTTTGCCTGAACACCAGCTGGAGCCAAATTACCCTCATTTTTTTTACATGAGCCATTTTCAGCATGCACCTATAAGTAATACTCAACTGGGTAACATACATATCATGGATACATCATAGTCAGTAACTACAGTATAAATAGTTGAATAAAACTTCTCATTTCAGGTGCTGAATGGTAAATCTGCTTTGGCAAGGAAAAAGCTGATAGTCTCATTTTTGGCTTGACTTGTAGGTAATGCAGATAGTTTCCAAAGTACATTTTTTAAAATAAAATATTACTCCATTAGTGACAGGAACTTTCATGTTTGCATTTGAGTAGAAGGAAATTAATATCCAATATCTTAATAAGATATGAAAACATCACCTTTTGCTTCTGTCAACTAAGAATACCATTGCATTTTTAAATTATCCTATGTAGTTTGACTGTTTGTGTTATTGGAATGAAAAATTTTTCCTGAGGTGACAGGAAGGTGACATTCTCTCCACTAGTGCCTGGTGTGTTGTCTGGTGGGTGCAGAATACTTTAGGAAAGAAGAAGGTAAAACTATTTAAATCACATTATGCACACAACAAAGTGAAGAGAAAGAAGAAAGACTACCTCCTTCACCTCTGGTTCCTAAAACTGCCACTGAAAATCCATCATTTCAGGAATCATGTTTTCATACAGGAATATATCTTCTTGTGTACCAGCCGACAGGGAAGTCCTTTGCTCCTTCTGCCTATATATCTGCAGCAGTGTGCATCTCATCACACCTTAGGACAGTTTTTATGCGTACCCAGCTTGGGAGCCTCTGGAAGCCTCTGGAAGCTGCTGGTTTGATTTACTGTGGCATAAATGTCTTCTATGGGGCAGAGTTTTATTATTTTAAGGATAGTCAGTAATCATCTTCGCATTATTGTCTGATAACTAGGGCATGCTTTACTGGGTGAATTCCCAGACTCATCCCTCCACTGGACCACAGGTAAAATTTTGATTCAGTAGACATCCAAATGAAAAAAAAAAAGCTTCAGTTACTTCATAATGAAACTTTAGTATGAAGCATTGCTTAAGTCCAAGTGTCTTACATTTCCTTTTAATCCATCCATGTCAGGAGGTCTCATAGTTTCTGAGTGAGAATTGAGATTTGAGAGTGCGTTGTATCATAAGCAGAGAACTTGGCCCAGAGCAGGGATCAGAAGTAACTGAATTAAACCCCCAGGGAGGCAGTGCTGCAGAATTTACTAATTAAAGAGTTTGAAGCTTGGCTGGAGTACTTTGTTTCTGGCTAGCCAGTATTTTGGAGAAAAAAAAAATATTGTTCCTTGGAAAGTTTTTGGAAGAAATATGTCTAACTGAAAGAAAGAACCTCATTGAAAATGTTTCAGCAGCAATTTCCAGCAGCAACCTTCCAAAGAAAACACCAACCAGGCCTCCAAGTTGTTCTGGCTTTCTTCCCAAGAGTACTTCTGGCAGCCCAGGAAAACACCACACATATATGTAATCACCTCTTGTTTACTGAGAGACTTTTTCTTCTTTGGAGCAGAATGCAGAGATCTACAAAAAAAATAACAAATACAAGGAATAGTACATTATGCAGTCTTAAAAAAAAGCAAAGAAAGAAAAGCAAAAAAAAAATAGCTGTTGACCTTTATTTCCAGGAGATCCCCTGCAGACACCCTGCAGAACCAGCACTGCTTCTATGCCTGGCTGTGCATTTTGGAGGCTCTTCCCAAAGGTTCTTGCAAACTCAGTGCAGCTTTCCTTCCCCACCACCAATCCAGAGAAACAAAACCTGTTCACCATGGAAACCTCCATGCCAGGCTGAAATCCCAGATGCATCCGTACATATTTATCTACACATGAACCATCTGGTAACCAATAAGACCCTCCTTGTCTTAAGCATTATGTTTGCTTGTTTTCATTTCACCGGGGGACTCTGTGAAAGGCGATTTGTAGGGTTGAAAGCACCCAACTGTTCCCAATGATACAACTTTACATAATGCAGCTGCTACCTAGAAAGGTGCCTGCTCATCCTGAAATATGCCTGTGGATTGTCATGTACGTGGCACACAGTCCTCCATGTGTAGCCTCTCACTGACAGAGTGTCTATGATTGCAAAGGGGGTGGGTTTGGGCTGTAACTGGCCCCTCCAGCAGGATTTTGTCCCAAAGCCTGGATCCCATGTCAGCCTCTGTATAATCAAAGGATATCCCGCCTTGTTCATAGAAGCTGCTTAGCTTTGTTCACAGCAGTGAGGTCCCTTCTTCTGCAACCAGTTCAGTTTAAGATGATCCATGCACCACCCCGACTCGCTCCTCCTTGAGAGCAGCAGAGCTTCCTTCCACGTGGGTGGGGGAAAACAGCTTTGGGCTTCCCTACTCTCCTAGAATAGGGAACAAAGTCCCTCCCAGAAGAGATAGCAGCAGGAGTATCCGTTGTTTGGTGACAACAACTAGGTCATTTGCCTGGAGTGCTGACAGAGACACTTTTTCCTACTATCATCCTACACAGCCTGGGAAATGCAAGTTTATTACGTGGTCTCTGGGTTCTCCGCAGGCTCAGTCACCAGTTAGGCTCAGGCAGACTTGTTTTATGATGCTTAGGCTTTGTTATACTCAAATGTCTTCTGGAGTCAGGTCTCCAGAAATAGATTAAAGGCCCAGATATCTTAATCTGGCCTTGATACCATGAAGCTCTCACAATAAAAAGAGCCTAGACATTGTCAGTCTCTGACAGCACTGTCAATGGACCAGCATGACCTTGGGACACCAGGTGGGAACCACTATGGCAGGGTTCATGCAGAGTAAGCTTTCCACAGTACTTACCTTCTTGAGGAGCCACAGTATTATGGTGGATTGATATTGGTGGTGGGTAAATGTAATAAAATGTTTGTGCAGCAAACTTAATGGGAAAAGATTTATAAATAATTCTGGCTTTGTCAATTCAAGATATGAATTAAAATTTACTATATATGTTTTCAAATTTTAATGTGCTGCCTTTTTTTCCTGTTACTAATCCATTCAATTTTAGTTTTGCAGATGCTATTCTTATTTCTGTAATAATGATGGCTAATGCAAAAATGTTGGTATTGGATCCATAAGGAAAGAATGAAGACAACATTGTGGATGTTTTATTAATTTGTTATTGTGGGCAAGAAAAGATAGTCAGTGGTTTTCTTTGCATCCAGTGCACATTGTCAGCAGTATTTTTATAATAATTTGATACCATTATTTCTGGAGCCTAAAGGAATTCTGTGGGACAACGATTCAGCATTTAGAGCTGTGCATTTTCAAACAAATGTCAGCAAACAGAGAAGAATATGAAGTGTTTGCGTTAGCTAAAAGAAGACAATGTCAGACATACATATTTTTAGTAGATTCAGACTCAAAATTGAGACCACAAAACTATCATTCTTACACTGCTGCTGACGTTGCATAATACACACCAGACCATTATTTAGATGCTCACTGTGCTGAGACTATGCATGTACATAACTCAGACTAAGGTGCTAAGTTCCTTTACAGTCAATAGGCATATGAACAGGTATTTACGGGTTTGGGGCATTAGCTGATAATTCAGCTATAGAAACAAGGCAAGTAATCAGACAGGGAAAAATACTATATTTCCTGTACAATGAGCTATTTCTCTTTGCCTCATTTACTTTATTTTCAGTTGATCTGTTTGAGACGGTGTCATTGACGAGAAAGATGCTAAAGCCTGTCTAATATAACCAATGAAAGAATCAAGACAATCTACATGTTCCATCAGAAACTAGGCATTTCCCTAAACTGCTTTGAAAAAAATCTCAGTGCTGAATATTTTACATTTTCCTTTATATGAGTCACCACCAGCCAACTCACTAACTCATTAGTGGCTTTATCATATTTCTGTTTGATTGTGTGATAATATTTATGTATAGTTTTCACTGAGCTGTGCAAACACTAGCAAATGGATTTTGCATCCTTTGTCACTTTTTAGGTTTTGTGAGCCTCTTTCTAGTACATACCGATCTCCTGTTTTAAAGGTCAGGAAGAGAAATATAACCACATCCTTAGAGCAACATACAATTTTGCACACCTCACTACAAGTTTAGGTAGAAAGTATATGGCCTTTTACACGAAACAGGGGGTCTTATTTCTTGAGCCTGTTCACATGGCCAGCCCAAGTGACCCTAATACTGTGCTGAGTATGACAGTCCTACAAGATTAGGTTCTTCCAATTTTAGAAAAAAAGAGTTTAGCTGTCAAACTCCTTGAAGCAGTGCATTGCACCACCTTTGCGATTTTCAGAGCAAGCCAAAAAAATCTGATGACCGTAGATGGTGCTCAGCTTCTGGCTGACCTTCTGCCATGGTGCAGCAGCCCTCGGTGCACCCTGACAGACCAAGTGCCCGGTGCCCTTTATACTTGATGAAAGGCAATCAGAGTCAGCAATTAACTTTCCAAAATTTGAAATATCACCGTTACTAATGTGCCTGGTTCCATTGGTGCAAAGACATAAAATAACACCAGAGCTATTACCAAGGCAGTAGCCAAACACTAGCATGATTCAACACAGAACACTTACTGTTGTGTTTGGGTGTTAAAACACCCGAAGTTGGGGCTTTTCTCCCTCTGCGATGACCTCTCATCATCAGAGATGCTGAGAAAGTGCTTTTTCTACCCATTGAATATTTGCTATTCTTTGAAATGGTTTTTGACCTGAGCTGAAGCAAAACCTTCAGTAGTTTGGAGAGCATCACAGAATGGGATTCAGAAACAATTGTTTGTTGAAATTTGTTTTTATTTGTTTTAAACATATTTTGGTTTGGATGTTTTCTTTTTCTCAATAGAAAAATAATTTCAAACTGAAAAGCTGTTTCAGATTAAAATAAAAACTAAGTTCTGAAAAGCTATAATACTTTGCCCATGTTTTTTCCTGAATAAATTTTCGTTGGCATGAAGGAAATTCTGTGGAGGAAAAAAAAACCAAGCTTTTTGTTGAGTTATCACCTTCTCACTGAAAACTACCTGGATTACACTGTTCAGACTCACTCTCTCAAGTGTCAGTAGTCCTTGTGTATGTGGTAGGAGGTATCAAATAAAGATTCCTGACATTCTTTAATTTCTTCACCTATGTTTTCGCATTTCTCCAATTACTTTCACAAAGATAGACAGTACCTCTCGGGGCCAGCCACAAACCCTGCAACTCTTGTGCTTTAACCTCAGCATCATGGTTTCCTGCCTGAGGTGGCCGTCTCCTGCATATGGACCCCAGACCAGAACCTGTGTCCAGGCAACTGGAGCCCCCAGCCCTGCTTCCCTCCCTGGGGATGCCATCCCATTGACAAACAAAACTGCTCAGCAAGAAGCAGCGCCGGCTGCAGGAGGCGGAGACGCAGCTTATAAAATTTGCAGAGTATTCAGCCAGGAACATAATTTTTTTTTTCCTTCCACTCATAAATATTTTGTAAGCCGAGACCACCCCTCACTGCATAACTCTTGTGCGTCAGACTGCTTCTCCCACGAGTTCAGGAGCACTAAAGTGAGGCGGAAAGCGAGAGGCGGTGAGATGCCTGCTTGTCGTTGACAACCCTGTGACAAATCTTCAGAGGGACAAAATTCAGCCTGCGAGCCTGCAGCTGCCTCCTCCCCACGCCTGGCTCTTGGCCGCATTGTTCCTCGTGCTCTCAGGGGAGCGGGGGGAGTGTGCACATTTTTCCCATCCTAATCGACTTACGTGCTCAGCTGACTTTACTGTGGTGAGAGTGACGATGGCAAAGGCCGGGACATTGGGGGACCACAGCTGGGGTGTCTCTGGGCTTTGAAAGGTTTCTGTTCAGCATCAAAGTCCTGCCATGATCGGTGGCTGTCTCATGCTTCCATGGAGTTTATCTATCAGCCATTGGTGCCAGAGCTCCACATTTCAGGCTGCGCAGGTTATGATTTCAGAAGGAAAGCTTGTGACATCTTTCTTTGTCAGCGGTTTTTAAATGCTACACTAAAGGAGCAAAGAAACCCCAATGCCTAATATAAAACAGAAAAACAGCCAGAGACTTTTAAGGTGCCCCTGAATGTCCCTCCCTTCTTTTTTGAGAAGTGACTCTAAGGAGCTTTTAAGGGCCCCTGGCAGCATCTAGTGTCACCCTCATCCCCAGCAGCCACCACTGCTCTGAATCAAGTGGAAATGGTGTCTTCCTGAACAGGACTGTGCCTGTCTCTCTGAGGATGGTGAATGATGCTGCAATCCCCCACTCTCTATATTTTCCTGTATGTATATTTTCCTACACATGCTGTTTCTCTCCTCAGTAGAGTTTGAAAAGAGAACAGGTTTCTGCGTCCCTGCGTTCCCCAGACTCCTGTCACCTCTGTGTGGCAGGGTGGGTGGAAGGACCACGGGGTGAAGGTCTGGGAATCCAGCTGAGAAATTTGTTTCTACCTGGCTTTGGGTTCTCAGATCATTTAGGGACAATTTGTAAATCCGGCTCAGCTTTTAAGAGTCACTTACACGAGTCTTATTTGACTTGTGAGCACTTTAATGACATGGTATTATAAGAATTTTATAGTAGTGTGTTTCATGCACAGTGCCAGGAATGCTCACAAATCCTTGGTGTAAATGCTAGAATACTCCCTTCATCTCAGACACATAATGAGGTATGAAAAGAAGAATCAGAATAGAAGAGGTTAGTCATTAAATTGATTTAAACATCGTTGCTTGTAATGAAAACAGAAGGTCCTAGCATAATCAATGGCAAAAGTAGGGTTGCTTTGATGCCACAAAACCTAAAGAGAATCAAAATGCCATGTTATTAAAATACCATAATTTTTCTGACTTTGAAAATTGGAGATGCAGGTAATCATTCTGTTTCAGAGACAGACATCTCTGCAGTTACCCAATGAGCTCAAAAATTTCTTATACCTGATTGTCCTTCGGCAGAATATAGCAAAGGCTCCAAACCCAATGATCCTTGTGCTGTAATTCCACTGCCTGGAAACTAAATAAAGAAATCAATAAGCATGCAGGTTGTTTCTCCATCAGCCTATGCTGGGTTTGCAGGAGGATGTACTGAAGTGTGGCTAACAGTCAAACAGTCTGACTAGTACTTCCCAATACCCTTTCAGATCAATAACTTTTTATTTATAGTTCCTGTCTTGTGTACAGAAGATGGATATTCTTGTTTTCAACCAGATGGTTTCTTCCTTCTGTGCATCTTTTTATTCATCAAGTTCTACACGATGATATTGTTGTTGATATGTCATTGCAGAGAAGCAGTTTTAAGAAATGAAATAGTCCAGATGTAAACATAAAATATATGTCAGTTTATATCAATCAATTCAAGCTACACGGAACTAAATGTGTAGAACCCTGTAAGCAACAAGCACTTTTTAGAAACCAAGGTTTCCTGAGGAGTGGTGGAGACGGAAGGATGTACAGCATGTATCACTGAAAACTACCTTGGAAAAAATGTTTTTATTATTATTTAAAAGTTAAATGTATCAGTTCACTTCAGTGGCTTTTCTTTGGTACGATTCTTTTCATTACTTTGATGTCTGTGTAGGGTGGTGTTTCCCAGCTGTCACTCCAGCCCTTACTAGAGTTGCGTGACTGGAGCTGAAGGCAGAATCTAGCTCCTAGGTCTGAATCCAGCAGAGCATTTATGTTCGTATTTCTCTCCGAGAAAGTGTGTGGTCGTCTTGGCTTTCTGGGCTGACCATAAGCCTGAAACTAAGTGTGTTCTTAAGTGCTTCACTGGAGCAGGGCAGCGTCCTGCAGCCGCACTAAAGCGTTCAGTCCAATTTGCTTTGCAGGGAGGTTATTAGTGCTTGGAAGAAGCATTTCCCTCAAAGGGAAAAGGGGAACAGATGTCCCAGAGTATACATTCATTTCCCTCTCAGTCCCTTGCCTCCTCTCTACTACTCCCTACTCCTGGTTTCCTGGCTCATAACATCAGCCCTCCCTGTCAGTTCTTTATAAAATATCACTGCTAAAAACTCTTGCTTAACATTGCTAGCTCTCTCTGCTTTATGTATCTCAGATTTAAATTGAAAACCTTTTCCTTGCCCAGGATCCTATTTTATCTTCTGATCCAATTTTAGCCCCCAATGGCACCAGCTGTTGACCATCAGAATTTCTCACAGCCAAAGCAGCTGTGGGGTGTTTTCTATTGCATATCTGGTGTGTCTTTACCTTTCCACCAGCCCCACTCTTTCCCTTATTTGAAGCTTGCCAGAAATACATCCACATCACAGAGTGATAATACTGCTACCCATTGGCACCTCTTTTCTGTCTGGGAATAAAAAAAGGCTAGTGAGGGATACTTAGTACAGGTCAGCTATAGAGAGGGCTATTTGCAGGGTGGTATGAGCTACCAGGACTTCTTGGAATTAAATGCAACCATTAGAGCCCCTGAGTGAAATGCTGTGAGCCCTAAAGGAAGGGCTGCGTATGTGGATTTTTGACTGTTATGAGTGCTCCAATGTAAGGACTGTCTAAAATTCCTTTTTTGTGTTCTTTGGTCAATAGAGAAAGGGCTGAGGGATGGGGGTGTCAGTGTCTATTATAAAGATGTCTCTGAGGTTCTTGATATAGCTGCTTAGAAAAAGAAATCCATTGAGTTTATTTTCCAGTATGATCCTATTCTTCCCACGGTGTTAGTGTTCATGTGCAGAACTAGTGATGGTGATCAAGCTGATTTAATGTTTTCAAGGTCACAGTTAGTCTAATGGAACATTTGCAGCAGTCTGTAAAAAAAGCTGATGTCCAGTAAATCTGACTGTTTGTGATTCTGTATGCTTTTTGAGCTGTTTTATGTTCCAGGATATTGGAAAAGCTCTGGAAGACACAAGGAGATCCAGTGAGCTGATCTTGAGATCTTACATGCTGCATCACAGTGGATGTGGCCATGCCAGTGCTGAAGGGGATTTGTGATCAGGGTGAGTCCTTTTAATGAAGGCAGTGAGGCTCTGTGAGCAAATACACTCTCCTCAATATGACTAAGAGCAGGCTTCAAAGAAACACTGAAAAAAAGCAGGGAAGTATGAGTCATCTGTAGAATGTCAGTTTGCATGTGTCTTTAAGTAATTATTTTTATGCACATGTTTAATTAATTTTTCTTTGTATTTCATCTGGGGCTACATTTGTTTGTCATTCTCCTTGCTGGGTATAGTGTCACACTGTTGTAACGTCAATGACTGGTTTAGCAGTGGGAAGCCTTTGAAGAACACTGCAGCAAATGCGGCTGCCCTGAAAAGTGGCCTGGGTTGGAGACAACAGTTTGAAGGTTTTCTGCAACGAAAATGATGTGTCCCATAGCACAGCTCCCTCCTGTGCCTATATCTGAGTTCAAAGCTCCTGCTCAGGGCACACATGCTTCAGCTTTGAGACCTGCTCTGCTGGTCCTGGCCCTCTCCTAGCTGCTGAAAGACACCTGCTGAAATGGGAGCCTGCCCCCATACATGCCCTGCCTGGAAAGCGGGTCCCAGGGAAAAGCAGTTAGGTTTGGGGAAGAGCTAAGGTGCTGTTGAAACCTCTACACTGAGGCAGCAAGGAGTTCTGGGGAAAACAAGGTGTATAAAGCCAGCTTCTACAATGTACAAACACAGAGAAGTGATCTCAGAGCAGCAGGGTTGGAAGTGTGGTGTGGGGTTTGCAGCTGGAGCTCCCTGGTGGCAGCTGAGGATGGGGCAAAGGCAATTTCCTTGCTCTTCTAGCTCTGCAGAGGTAAACCTGAAACAAAGGACTATCAAGCTGTTTGGGTTAGGAAGAAAGCAAAGTATTTTTCCAAAGAGAGAAAAAGTTGGTAGAATTTAATTTTGTCATCTGGAGAAAAGTTGTATTTTAGGGTACTGGATTATTTATCGGTTTTGGTTTTGTTTTTCCCCTTTACTCATGAGAAGAGGCCTTTGACTCTTCTGGAAAGGTAAGTTGTTAAAGCTGTTCCCTGAAGCTGTGGTTTGCTTATGCAAGGTGAAAGCAACCCATAGCTGTCCTGTGTAGTAGAGCCTGGGACACAAGGGAGTGAGGAAATCTTCCTGCAGTAAACCACAACACTACTTTCAGCTGTTAATATAATTATTGCTGTTGCATTTGAGTTTAGCTCATGAAAATCTGTGTCTTTTCCTCATTTAAAAGAGTATGTGCCATTGGAGTGTCCTGTGGCTGCTGCCCTGCAAGCATGGGGTGGGTGGCAGATGGAAGGTGATCTGCTCTGCCCAAGTTAGGATACCTGGGCATGAGGGTATCTCCCACCAAGCGTATGAAATCCCCCAGCTCACCTGGATAATATAGTTCAATCCAGTGGCACTAAACAAGCAAAATACCAGGGGGGGGGGGAAAAAAAAAAGTGAGTTAAGTAATACCAGCTTTCTGTCAGAGGTACAAAAATATTTTGAGAATGCCTCTGCTCTCAGGAGTAAAACTGAAATAACCCAGTTAAGCAGAGTGGAGAGAGAGGAGAGCAGAGAGGAAAGAAGCTAGTTTAAGCAGAATCAAACTCTTGTCTGCCACTTGTTTCTGGCATTTTCCCAACATGTTTTCTGAGCACAGGATGCTCACCACTCGTCACCTCCCTTTGTCCTCTCTGCCATCTCACTGGTCTCATTTCAAATTTTCCTTTGCTGTTCTCAAGCTCTGTTTGCTGGCTGATGTAACCTTTCATTTACAACACATGTGAAAATTTGCCTTTCTCTTGAGTTTTCTTGATTTTGGTGTGTATTTCAACTATGTGCTTGGGGACATGTAAGTTTTTCTTGTATGTTTTTTTTTTTCTTTTGCAATATGCAGGAAGTTAAGAAGTTTAGGTATTGTACCTTTCTTTATCCATGACACCTTTATTTCTGTTCTCTATGGCTATCTCATAACACGGGTTTGACCCTTTATGTGTAAAGCCCTTGCCAACATTTTTCTTATTCTAGCCTTTTAAAAGCTGTAAATAACACTTCTACCTTCTTGTGTATTTTCTCAATGTAAAAATGCATCAGGAAAATTCATTTTTCTGTCCTGTGGCAGGGCAGGAGAAGCATGGAACAATTCTATCGCTTATTTCAGTATTCCTGTACAGCTAGGGAGCAGAGTTGTGGGTGCTGCATCACTGCTAACAGAGCTATTTATACTCTTTTCATAGCGAGTTCAGCTGGCCCATCTCCACCTATTTGTGAGATGAATGGTGTTCTTGGATCCCATCTCTTTGTATTTACGGAGTATCAAAGGTAATGACTTCATCTTTCCTGGAAGAAGCCAACAAGCCTCTGGCACCCCGTGCTCTGCACAAAAAGATTCTTACTCTCACCCTATATGAAAGTAAATCAAGAGTTTCGTAACTGCAGGACCCAGACAAGAAAAACTGGAAATAGTGTTGAACTAGCCAAGATATAAGACAAAAAATTAAAAAATCGTCTCCTTCCTCTAACCACAAGAGAAATGATCAACTTATTACCAGGAAAGCTTCCTGGCTTGTCATATGTATTAAGATGTTACTTATGCATCTGCACTTTTCTGCAAGTATCTTTTATCTTTTAAGAAAAAAAGATACATTTCCTGTGCTTAACAGTCTTTGGTTCAGAGCCCCCACTTCTATAAGATGCTTGTACAATGCATCATGCACGGTAGACAGTTCAACAGAGACTGGACAACCTTATAGAGCTGAGCTTGACATGTATCTGAATCACCACAAATGGTGGAAGGGAGGAAGTTAAGGTGTTACATTTTGCATTTGACTCCATCTTCCACACATTTAACCAAATCAGCAGAAATTGCTCCACAGTTCCCAGAACGTACTTGAGGGACCCCACACTGTAAAGCCAGCATATGTTTAATGAGGAAAGGTTTGACTGGTCCTTAAAACTCAGCCTGTTTTTGGCAGTGGTTCTTCTAATTCAGGTGAATATGTCAGTGGTTTCTCAGAGGTGGTATAGTGAGCACTGATGACATATCAGCCATTTGAAAATGTTGTATGGCCCTTTTGAGACCTTCTCCTGCTTCCTGTGGTGTTGCTTCATGTTTCTATGACACTGATGGTTGTTCCTGGACAGAAAAAGTTGTGGGATGAGTCAGACCAGCTGAATGTTTCCCATTCTTTTTGCCTCTCTCTTCATTGTTGGTCAGGACGTCTCCTTAATGGAGACAAGTGGATGGGGGAAGCCTGGTCCTAGGCTGGCAGACTGGCTGGTACAGACTCTGCAGTCAAAGAGCCCTACTAGACCCAGCCAACATAATCCTCTGTGGGGCTCATCAAGAGTATTCAAAAGTTGAAACTACTATTGTGTTGCTCCTTCCTCTCCCACTGCTTTGGTCTGGGATCCTGTGGGTCTTTTCTGTGAGATGTGAAACACTGAACTCCTCACGCCTGTGTTCCTCTGCCCAAATGTGGAGGAACGCAGTATCCAAGCAGGATCTGTCCCCATAGAGCTGTTTGTGGAGTAATGTGCCAGCCAGCCGTAGTGTGCTTTCCCCCATGGCTTGAAATATTGTCAGAGGAAGAATCTGTGGAGGATTGCTTGTCATCTGATTGCATTATTTTTCAACCACACAAGTAATAAATATTTAGAGTCTGGTTGTAGGCAATGTAACAACTCCGTAAATATGTGGTTCTGAATGCAGAAGTGAGAGGCTGATCTTTTCTTTTAAGAGGAAACAAATACATCTCTGTTTGGCATAAAGTGTCCTCCTCCCCATTCTGTAAGGAGGAATATGTTGAGGCAATTTTGCTGCTACGAATGAAGGTGGAAACTAAAGGCAGAAAAGTACTGCTGCATATTTATTGCTACCTCCTGGCTATCCTCTGTTTTTTTCCCGTTTGTCAGATGGAAGTATTAGATGAAAGCCCAGTGGGTAAAGGCAGGGACTGAGCAAGAGAACCAAGAAGCTGAATAGCTTTGCTCTTGCTGCTGCTTCTTGTTCTCTCCCTCCCATCCCCACCACATTCTTTCCCATGACAGAGAGGCTGTGATCAGTAATGGAGATAGAAAGCAGTATGGGAGTTCCTGTGAGGTTTTCTGTCTTCTCTAGAGCATTACATGAATTTCCACTATTCTAAGTAATTTGGTTTTACAGGAATACTTACAGTTGGTTTGTAGAAGCTGAGAGTGGCAGTTGACATGAGCCTAAAGATGTTGGGCCCATACCAGCAGTAGTGGAAGAGATGAGAATGACCTGTGGAAGTGATTAAAGAAAAAAATGTGCTGTAGGTTTCATTGGACATTGACTACAGACTTTCAAGTGCGGAAATAAATCCAGGCCTGTTTTGATGTGCTTTGCTATGATTAAATTTTGTGCCTTTCAAAGAGATTTGAAAGGAAAGAAAAAACACTCTGACTGAAGGAAGATCGAGGCTCACAGTTGATTTAAGTGGAGCAGCGGAGCTGCTGCAGTGGGAGGAGGATCTAGCTCTGCACGTTGCTCTTGCTAGTTAGCTCTCTCTAGCTTCCCTGTTTCATTTCAAAAGAGTTTCTTGGGTTTTTTTTTTGGAAATAGTTTTATGAAGTCCTGTTACAGTTGAGAAGTAACTTGATGATTTGACTGTCGTGGATTGTTTTTTCCCTCTGTGAGGCATAGTTAGTAACATTTTTTGAATGCATAAATGATTAGCAAAATGTGATGATATATGCTGCATCTTACACCCCTGCTGCTTCTAAAATCCGTTTAGTGAACAAAAACCCTAATGGTCATCTCAGAACAGGACTTTATCAAACAACTATTACTTACCAAGAGAAGCTTCCTTTTCAAAAAGCCCAGCTGAGACATAGTAGAATATTTATTACATAGTTGGCAGTATCCTTCTGCCTGAGGAATGGTCTGCAATTACACCATGGTAAATATTTCATTAGAACAAAGAAAAACTGCATGGGAAGTAGCCTTCCCTTTATTTAAAACATTTATTAAAATACAACGTTAGAATCTACATGGGAATCATTCTTTCTACCCAATCTACCAACTAAGCTGCAATTTTATGTGAGACATATTGTTATTACAAAATCTTGCATATTAGAGTAATCTATCTTCCCCTCTGAGAAAGATGGACATCTTAACACAGATTAAACTTAGTGTACACTGATGTTCTTTATACTGTTCTGCCTGCATTAGGGAAGTAAGAGCAAGCACAAGCAGAAACTAGTCCCCTTACAAAGTCCCTTCTCTTCAGAAGGATGATGTAAATGTAATTTAAGTGCAAGACCTAAACACAAATGAGTGTTGAAGTCTGTGTGCAAGAGTGGGAAGTAGTCACTTTAGTACCACATAATGATGCATATGCAGTATTGGAGAGTAATGGCCTATGTTAAACACCCTCTGATTCCCATTTGTTTTAGAGATGTCCACTTCTCTGGACACTTAAAGACACAAAGACAATTTTTTTTTCCCCAGTGCTTATCCTACTGCAGCAACTTTCATAGCGAATAGAAAAGACATCTTTGAGCATATATAAAGGATGAGGTCTTACTAAACTGTGATCTGGCAATAACTCCTCCTCACTGGAGGCCGTCTTTCTACTAGAGGAACAGATTATACAATATTTAGCCTATAATGCTCTCTGTCTGCCAGAATGTTATGGTGAGACTCCAAGTCTGCAGCCTTGTTCTACAGTGGCAACAGCTTTCTTGCTTCTTCAAAGGCTGAGGAACTAAAAGATCACCTCCTTGCTGTACCAGTCACAGGGAGCCTCAAGTCCCTTTTTGCACCTATTTTCTGTGATTGAGAGACGCTGCTTCCACTTCAGCTTTTCAGACACTTGAGCTCCTTTCCCACAGTGTTTATTCTTTGAGTAGTTGGACTTTGGTCAGGGTCTTTCTGTCTCGAAGCTCCTGGTCAGTCCTTCACTGCCAGCAATGAGAGTGCTGCCTGCTTTGCTTTGAATAACTTGTAGGCTACATGTGCAGTTTCAGCGTGGAAAAAACACTGTTCCTGAAATTGTATGCTGTTGTCACATAGGAGTGTGAAGCAGACCTCTTCATTGAGCATCCGAAGCAAGCCCACCATCCATCCTGTGTTGGAGACTCAGTTTTTTTTCTTGATCTCTTCTCTCATCCCTTACAAAGTTTAAAAACTACTTGATTATGCTGCAGTATGTACAAAATAATTTCTTAAAGATCAGCACTGACCTCATATCATGGCTTCCCATCTGTACCTGCTGCTGCTGCTGCTGCCCAGTGGTGAACTTCCACAGGGAGCTGCCCACTTGCCTCTGTGCCAAATATACTTTTCATGCCTGTGTGAGTGGTCACCAACCCCTTCTAAGTTGTTGTGAACTGTAAAGAAGCAGGATGGCTTTAGCAGAGAAGAATCAACCAGAAATATTTCTGTCTCACATTAGTTAGTTAGAGAATTTTATTGTCTTATTGTTGTGCTTTGTCCTAGTGCACTGAGCTCTGATAAGGACTTCTCCAGCTAGAATGGAAAGCTGACACAATGCAGAAGTTAATGTACAGTGAAACCTGTCTCTAGAGAGCCCTTACAATTCTTGAGGTTACATGCATACAGATGCTGAAAAGCTGTGTTCCCTTGTCTAAAGGCATAGATAGTTTTCATTCTGAGAAAGGGATCCTGCAGTAAATCTGTTCTGGGGCATAAAATTGCCATTCATTGCATATGGCATGATCTAGCTCCTGAAATGCAGTATCAGCTCCAGAGTCCAAAATGCATTTAGGCTAAATGCTGGTTTCCTTTGAGTGTCCTCCAGACTCTGAGGATGCAACCACAAAGCAATCTAGCAAGACTCTCAAAAATAAGCATTCAAAGTGGGCATTGTACATGGGCCCTATGATGTTGAAACTTTTTTAAAACCCTCGTGAACCTTTCTTCTCTTTGGTGACCAATGATAGAACCCCAGGGAATGGCAGGAAGATGTGCCAGGGGAGGTTCAGGTTGAACATTAGGAAAAGGTTCTTCACCCAGAGGGTGGTGGACACTGGAACAGGGTCCCCAGGGAGGTGTCACAGCCCCAAGCCTGACAGTGTTCAAGAAGAGACTGGACAACACCCTCAGACACATGGTGTGAACTGTGGGGTTGTCATGTGCAGGGACAGGAGGTGGACTCAATCATCCTTGTAGGTCCCTTCCAACTCAGGACATTCTATGATTCTGTAATAGATAGCTACAAATTTGTAATGCTCAACAGCAAAAGAACTACAGTGGGGTTATAGCTTTAAGTTAGTAAGACAGATAGTAAAGGGACAAGAAGGTTTAGGTACTTACTGCCGTCTAGCAGGTTTATGAGGATCTACCAAAACAAATACGGGTCTTTGCAGTTGCATTCCTCCCAGAGAGTGCTTTCTTGGTGGGAGTGTCGATGTACATCCAGCAACATCCCTTATGGTTGTCTCTTATATATATTTATATGTGGATGTTAGGAATCCCTTAAGACTAGCAATTTGCAGTTATATTTAATACCTTAAGTATTATATTATTATTATATTTAATACCTTAAGTAGTTATTGAGGGCATGAATATGTTGTCATCATGTGATGAGGTACTCTTAAATTCTATATGCTAAAATCTCTTCTGCAAAACAAAACATGAACAGCTGGCTTCTGGAATGGTGCCTTGGTTTGCCTTTTTGATCATGAATTTCTACATCTCTGTGCTTGTCTGGATTTTGTTAGAACAATTTTTACATCCAACCTCATATGTATGTCATCTGTCAGCCAATTACTGGAGGTTATTCAAAGGTTATATTTGAAGTGCTCATTTGAGATATAAAGTGAGCATTTCATTCATTGGTAATGGTTGCTGAACAAAGGCTTGAAAATCCTAAAGGAACCATCAGAATAGATTTGAACTTCTACACTGTAGGAAGAGCATTGTGAATTCAAAGTGTGACCTTGACAGAAACAGCAGGTAGCTGTGCTCACACCTTGCATAATTGACTGAAGGTGCTTTTCATGTGACTGACATGTTGACAGCAATTAATTATCTTAATATTTGCTTGGGGTTCTGAGTCTGCACCAAGCGATTAAAGATACTTTTGGAAATTAGTGGTTTTGTTTGCACTCCTTCCTCTAATTGTTTGCTAAATAATTTACCATCATTGTGTTTCAAATCTCTGAGTACTGCAAATAGTACTTAAATTATATGGGTTAATGCAGAGGGAAGTAAATACAGATGTATAAAGAGTGTGTGGAAGAGGGGAGGAAGGAGTGAGCACACCTGGGGTTTAGGGGCAGAGGTTGAAAGGAACAGAATTGTCTTCTACACCTAAACAGGAGGTGACAATTTACAGATGGCTGGTACCAAAGAGCTGTAATGCTTCAGGCAGGCCTACAGGATATGTCTTTATTACGTGTTTGTTAAATGGACTGTTACGAACTTAAAGACTGTAGCAAATTTTCCAACAGTTTGCATTTCTGAATATCAAATAAAGCACCAAACTAGGTCCCTCCAGAAGCCATAGTCTGTCCCTCCCTAACAGATAACTCTTCTGCTGCACCCATTTGTTCTCAGTGGCACTCATCTGAAACTCACTGGGCATCTTTCTATCTATTTCACTGTTTTCTTGAAGGTCATAGTGATGCCTGCAGTGATCAGGCTGTTCTGTAAACGTGGTAGGTATCCTTTCAGCATTGATTCAACTTAGCATATGTTTAATCTCTTCATGCCCTGCCAAATGCATGGCTCCAGTTTGTAAGCATGTCATGCATTGCTGTTGTCTTTTCTACTGAAACGAGATAAATGATGCAGTGAGGTTATTTAAACAGAAATTAAAATTCTGGGAAAGATGTAATGACAGAGAAGTTCTGTCTCTGTGATTTCTGATCTGATGTCGGAGTTGTGAGTAGGAGGGAAGCTATGAGTCTCTTACCCTTTTGACTGTTGTTATTTTGCTTAATCCACTAAAATCTCCGTGATTTAAATAACACCACACAGTCCAGAAGTATATGACCAAATAATTACCACAAGGTATTGGTCAGCCTTAGATGGCTACAGTTCTTGCAGTTGTCACTGCTATGCCTACAACAGAAACTTCCGGTTTAGTATTCTAGTATTAGGAAAGAGCTGTGGCCAACTCAGATGTGATATCCTGTGTTCATCCTTGGCCAACTACCTACTTTGTGTATGACTCAGGTTATGCATATACATGACTGATAAAATTGATTATGCTGATGTGTTCTAAGGCAGTGGCTTAATTCAAGTAGTGGTGGGTATTTCCCCTTATACTTGACAGATATTGGAAGGAAAAATATGCAAAATATGAAGAAAGAATGAGAATCTTCCTACTTATTTATGAACAAACCACCCACTTCTGTGCTTTGGCGTGTCTGGGCTGGCCACATGCTAAACCTGTGGGAAACTTAGTTTCATTCAGCAGAAATCTCTCAAAAAAAAAAAGTGGAGAAAAATTTAACGGGGATGACATAGTATTAACGTAGGAAAATGCCATATGCTAATCTCTAAACAATCCTGATTAACTACACTTAGTCCTTCTTTACTAGATAAAAAAAGAAAGGAAACAAGTGTGAAGTGCCTTCTGCCTCAAATCCCCTTATTCCTCTGTTCACGTAGCGAGTCATTCTTGTTCTCAGTGGATGTATTATTCTCCACTCAGCCAACCCACAACCCACAGCCTGTCCATAAACTCATATTGGCTAACTCTAGGTGACCTATAAACCTTTGGCAGTATATCAACCTATATAAAGACTTGGTGCACATAAATGAGAGTAGCTGAATCAAAAGAAGCAACAGTAAATACCTTTTAAAAAATGAAAAGGCATCCAGGCAGTCTGCAGCTCTCCTTCCCGATTTTCTCTCATACATACTATTCCACCTTAGTCTGTTCAAGCAGACCTCTTCCTCCAGTCTTCATGCTTTATCTTGGATTTCTGCCTTTCAATTTATTCTTATTTTTCAAAGGAGACTTCTTGGAGCACTTCTTTCTTTAGCTAAATATTGAAGATATCAGCAACATTAACGCCATGGAAATTTTCTTGTCTCTGTCTGGATAACAGAGGTTAAAAGTTGCCTGATTTTGTATTTAAGGGTGCAAAATGAGGTGTGGTATATAAGAGGTTCAAGTGAAAGAACCACAGAAACCTTTTCCTAAGCCTCATACTGTTCAAAGTAGTCCTTGTTTTGCTTTCAGTTGCTCTAGGTAAAGAAAACAGGCAGGTGTGCTCAGTCAAGGGCTTGGCCTGGGCATTTGCACATTCGCCAGATGGCCAAATTCTCTATAAGAAAATACCACTTTTTGCAATTACAGTTTTGTTTGTCTTTCTGTTGGAAGAATTAAATACAAAACTTGCTGAAAATGTCTCCCATCAAACCCAAACCAGCACAGGCAGAAATGAGTCACCCAAAACAACAGTGATTTGTCTTAAAATGAAATGCATGCTCTCTTGAGTAAAATTCTTACTGTTAAAGCACATTAAGGCTGGTATACAACCATACTGTTCTTGTAGCAATTGTAACAATGCCTTCCCTCCAGTTACCTCTGCAGGTTTCCTCAAAAAACTGTGTCCTCCTCCACACTTCACTGGTTTCCAGTACACATCTCTTCCCTTGTAAAATGCATGTACATATATCCCATGTCCTAGGTTAGCTGGCTGGCAAGCAGCTGCATGTTCCTCACCTCCCAGTATATGACTATTTCTTCTTGCACATTCAGCTTCTTCACTTACAAATGGCTCTCTCTCTCAAGCTGTTTTCCCAAAAGCTCTTGTGTCTGTGTTCCAGGCGCTTGCTCATGATGTGCGCTAAAGGAAGGAAATGATTACTGTATTTGACCCCGTAGATGGGGTATCGGAGAAATCTAAGCCATAGTCATGGAGCCCCGTGATCTGGAACCTCCCATGTGAGCTTTGGAAATTGTGTCACATCTCCATTTGCCTCCACACCAGTATTTTTACACACAGTGGGAGAAGGCAAACTGAGCTGCTGTGTGCTGGTGCTTCACCTAAGTACCTTTTCAATTGAAAGCTCCTCTTTGGCATAGAGTTTCCAACCTTTGCCACTTTGTAGGTGACAGTAAATATAGTTAGCCCCAATATTGAGCCATTGCGTTGTTGCACCCATACGCATGTTATAAACCACGATACCCAAGCTTGCTATACAACCAAAAAGCTCGCTGCTTTCTGCCAGATTAATACAGGCAGATCCTTCCAGTTGTTATTTGGCTGTTCTGAGTTCTTGGCCATCATCTGTTCCTCTCTGCTGTGTGTAGCAGGGATGACAGCTGGGGACAGGAGTCAGGGTTTCAGTTCTCCAAATTCAATCAGGCTTCCAGCCCCTGAAGGCTACTAATTTCCTGATTGTTAAAGCAGAAAAGGCACTTACATATAGAGAGCAGGGCCAACTTTTGCGGACAGAATGGCAGGACAAATTCTCAAATCTGGTTAAACATCGAATGAACAAATATCATTCTGCCACAGAAACCTGAAGAAATGTTGCTATGCGATGCACGGACTCAGGCTTGCCAGCAATATGCTTATCCCTGGTAAGCAAAACTATGCACAGTAATGGAAATGGAAGAGCACGTGCACTGCAGCCTGATTATTGCCTCTACATTATATGCGAACATTGTATGTGTTCTTCTTGACTCCATATATATTTTTAATGGTGAGAATATTTTTAACAGACCTGAGGCAAAATTGATTCTTTCCATGCCCAGAAAATAATGAAAATCTGGAAGAAAAAATAGGCTTTTTATAGATGTTCGATTACACACCGGATGGCAATATTCTGAGTTCCTCAGGCTGAATTTGCTAGAGGAACTACACTTGTTTTCTTTTTTTCTTTCCTTTGCCTCCAGCTGCCTGTTCCAGAACAGGACTTCCTTCCATTCTTCTTTGTCCACCCATTACAAAAGCGTAGTCTACAGGAGAATGTTTATGCAGAGTGGTACTGCTGCCATCTACTCGTCGAAGGAAGCATCAGCACTTTCTTGTTAATCATGAACACAGCTCAGTTTATGTCCCAAACCACCTTTGTTTTCCCTAAGTCTAAATATTTAATCAGAATTTTTATATCGCTTGTGCTATGCATCCACCAGGCAATCCACCCACGCTTTCTCTTTTCCCTTAGCCACAGCAACATGAAACAAGTAGTTACATGAACACTATGGATTCCTCTTTCATGATGGGATTAGGGATACCTAACAAGATGCCATCTCTGACAGAAACATTTCCTGTAGCTATGGCATTGATAATGCCTCTCTCACGTGGATTCTCTTGACTTCTTCTATGGCCAAGATCTTACTACAGCGGGGACCTTCATTTGGCAGACTGCCCTTACAAAACTTGTCTTTATGATATATTAATATATATTTTAAACACATCACCGTTTGTTTGTTTGTTTTTGGTTTTTTGTTAACATTCGTGTTTGAGGGATCTCTGAGTTTCACTGAGGTGCCTGCCTGTGATTAAGAGCAAGATTCGGTCCTATATAACCAAATTACCATGACTCAAAATTTAACTGAATTCGAAAGACTTCATAAAAGGTTGTTACTTGCTCAGCCAGAATTCCCAACATCTCCATTCCCGTTGATGCGAGTGGAGGGCTTTTTCTGTTGTATGAGTTGTCTTCATGGTGCTGCTGTGATTAACATGCTGTTGTGTGCATTTTTCTATCTGTGTGTCTAATAGTGGAATTCTGCAGGGAATTTTTTCTCCAGAATGATTTCAGCTAAAAAGCCCCCTTTTTTCCTATTTGCTCCTTGTGCTGCTTTTTAATTTTCCTGCCTAAGTGGCACGCTATCAAAGCAGCTACAAAAAAAATTTCTGGATACCAGCTTAGCTGCATTATTGGAGCACAAACATGCCTGTCTGATTCCTTTATAGAGTGGGTATTGAGGACACGCTTAAAACATTTAAGGGAATGTCATTTCCAAAGTGTCTCATTGCTGTGGCTTTCTCTGTCTGGGGATTTGCTACGTGTCGAAATTAATACTAAACAGCAACTGTATCTTGGAATTATTGGAAAAGCCAGTTTACAGATACTTTGATTCTGGCAATGTTTGTGCAATATATAGATGTAAAGAAACAAAGCTGACATTTTCTGATATACGAGTTTAGTCCCGTTTAGCAAAATGTCTTGATCTTTCCTATGATACTGTTTTCAAACAGCATGAGATTACTCTGTGTTTTAAAACACCCTTGCTGAAAGTTTTATACGTTGGAGCTTCCTTCTGGCCTCCATAAATGCCATTACAGCACTCAAAGGAATATTATGGCCTGAAAGCATTTCTAAAAGCCTAACGACAGAAGAAATATGTTAGATCTTGACGAGGTAGGAATTAATGAATGCATCCCCCGTTCTCTCTTTCTTTTCTGTCTCTTTTTTCAAATGTTTGCCACTGGGACATGAGTTCCAACCGAATTTTAAACTTGATTGACTCATTCTTCTCTTGGAGCTGTGCAAAGGGCTGCAAACAAAATGAGGTGCTGTGGAGGAGTCCATGGCCCAGTTTCATCTCTCAGAGTGACTCTGGGTTAAGTCGAGGGAAGCAATGCTGTGCTTAACACGAGGCATCTCATTTGATCAATGAAATACTGCCTGCTAAGCAGGGGGGGCAGCTGGGTGACATTCAGATGGGCACATGACGATAAGTGCATCCATAGGCTGTGCACATCCATTTGCCTCTTAACTTGTCTGGCAAAGAAAAGAAACAGAGTGTGCAGCACCAAGAGATGCCTCTAGTTGGCGTTGGTCAGAATTTGCACAGAGCTACAGCTGTCCTTCACTACGAAATCCTCAGGCACAAAATTATATAGAAATGTAAATGATCATTTTGGAGAATACAACTTTTTATTATTATTTAATTCTAAACATCTCTGCTTCACATGTGTGCTGTTGTTAAAAAATGGCTTTCCTTTTAAGCTCTCATGAGTAAAGCTACATTTTTGCTGCTAGATTCAGGGATCTAATGCATCTTTCACATCTATAAAAATTGAAACAGGATCTATTAACAGCACTTCTGCACGAGGGTCTTTCCAACTATAAATATTTTGGTATATACACTACTGAAAGCTCTTGTAATAAAATAATAATTTAATAATGGTAATATTTATTTTCACAACATGATGGGCTAAATTATATCCAAATTTTAAAACATATCTCAGTGGATTTATAGGGTGTGTTAGCAATGAGTTATATCAATGGTTTTGAAAGGAAGGGTTTAATTTGGGCAGCTTGAATAAATTAATAAGGAAATCAGCAATAGAGAGATTAAAATTTGAAGGAACCTACACAAGAACTCCTATTAACAGACATCTTACTGCTTCGACAGTCTGCTTTTTTTTTTTTTTTAATGCTAGAAAAGGCTGGAGTTTCTACGCTACCACTTAGAGTGTGGCCATTTTAACAGTTGAGCCATGGACCTCCAGGAGGGAGAGGGGATGAGCAGGTGGGGTCTGGCCTGGATGCAGGGAGATGGGCAGATGGGAGGAAAAATCCACCTGTGACAGAGAGTCGCTGTTTGATGCAGCACCTGTTCCAGGTAGGAAACTCCTGGCTGTTCCCACTGTTTTCTTTCCACCCTCTTCTGGAGGCTTTTACCTGAGCTGTGTTGTGCTGGATGTACACATCACGTGCTCTCACAAGGAATGGAAAACAGCAGCAGAACTGAGAACAGGAAACTTAATGAATCCATCCTGTAGTGAATATATGTTATTTCATGAAGTCTCTTGCTTTCTTTGGTGTAGCACTGTACAGGTCAGTTAAAGACACCAGTTTTTGTCTGTTTGTTTGCTTGTTTCATGGAAAAGCGTAAAAGAGCACAGAAAGGGCACCTCTGAAGGTATGAGAAAAACTTGCCTGTGAACTGGAAGCTAGGAGGATAGGAAGAAGAAAATACGTGGGGTTTTGTTTTGGGGGTTTTTTTGTGTTTCTCTATCATTATAGTCCTTCCTTAAGCATTTACTACTCTGAGAGAAGCCACAGGGCTGGAGGGACCTCTGCTCTGCTCTCATGTGTCTGAGCTGGAAGGTGTATTCCCAAGAACAAGGACCGAAGGAAAATGCTGTGTCGGAGGCTGCCATGGGAATTCCCAGTGGACCAGCAACACATGCTTCCAGAGCCACTGTGGAAGGTTGGCAGACGAGAGATACGTTACTCCACTTTGAAAAGTATCTCACAGTCATTGTCATATTCTAAGATCCTGTCAGAATATTTTCCCATACGTATTTCTGTTCAAATACACATGACAAAAAACAGTGGTAGTAAGCTGTATAACATAAATTCTGGAAACCTATGCTCTTGTGCACAAAAAATATCTTGATTCCGTTACAGGTTGCACTGGGGACTGGGGAGGGGGGAAGAGGGGGCAGGATGAAGGATGCTCTTCATATTTGTGTCTATTCTGGAAAAAGTGCTCAAACTGATCCAAAAAAAGTGTTCTTTTTACTCCAAGGTGATATTCTGGATGGTGATTTCTTACGTGGCAGGGACATCTGCTGGTGCCAAAGTCATCCTGCAGAGCACCCAGTCCTACCCCAGAGTCACCCTGGGCTGGAGGTGATACAGTGCTGGAGAGAAGGGACACAAATGACAGGGAGCAGATATCCAGCCTCTCAGCTGCCCTCTCTTTGTTTGCAGAGAGTCATAGTAATTCTACCTCGGAGTACAATTTGTTAGGAAAGTGAATTTAAAATTTTATTCGTTAAGAAAACCCACTAGAAATCCATAATCGTACTTGTTTTAAGGCACCACCAGGATATAAATTGCACACTTATCCAGCTGGAATGAATTGTGCTATATGAATAATACAATTAGTACACAATTCTTGTATGGACAGCCAGGACAATAATGCTGGTATTTCAGCCTCAAAGCAAAATACCTTGCATTAATGTCTGTTATGATTAATTACAGCAGGAGGAAAAATGGAACAAGATTAGTGTTCAAGTACCTGCAGAAGTCCCAAAAGGATGGCTGTTTGCCACGTGCGATGAGCATGTCTAATGCACATCATAGTATCTGTTCTTGCCAAACACAGCTTTTTTAATGGTCCCCGTGAACCATTTCCACACTGCTGAAGGTGGCTGTTTATGATGCTGGGGTGGCTGAGCTTTCCCCTTCCCTATCTCCATCCTCACTCTCTGTGATTGTATCGAGCAGAAGGGATTTTGCTAATATGAATTGCATAAGAACAACTAGTTCCTTGTTTTCGGTGGGTCTGGAGAAGATTATATGATAATAAACCAATTATTGTGAAATATTATCATTATTGACTTTTGGACCACATATTTAAAATTTGGGTAGGGGCTGGGAGGGAAGCAGCTTACCTAAAGACCCTGAGAATACTAACTTTCAACTTCAAAAGCCTTTCTTGCGCTTTAAAATCTATACCGTCATAAATTAGGGCAAGAGAAATGATACTGATCTCCAATAGCAATCAAGAAAAAATAATGAAATTCTACTGGAGAAAAAATGTCCACTTTTTAGTTTCCCACTTTCTGTGCAGAGGGAATCATCGATATTTTTCAAATAGTCTGAGTTTTGGTGTGCATCTACATATGTGAAAGCAGCTGTATAAGGCAGGAAAACTGATGCATGTGTGTGTGTGTGTATGTGATGTTCTGATGCTGTTATGGCATAGCCCTGCAGACTGGCTCCCTTCAGCACCTCCATATGGAGCCTGAGGGCTTTGGCCCAGAGCCTGAGGAGGAAAACAGCCATACCCTAGAAGTCCTGGGGAGAAAGATGGTGTAGGCAGGAGCTCCCTGATGTTTGTTGAGCAGACACACATTCAAAAATGGTAATGGAAGCTCTCTGGAACGAGTCAAAACAGAGTGGGTTAGCTGGGCTCTGTTTTTATGCAAGCATTGTGGTACTTAAGTGTATGCCTGTTAAACTTAACTGTGTTTCAAAGTTGCTATAAATACAAGCAACATTAGAAAGGAGACTGTGCAGCAGCCTGTTGCCGGAGTGTCTGTGGAGAGAGTTATTAGATTGTATTTTATTACATTACATTAAATTACAAACCGTCCATTATTACTTTCATTATTATACTGCAAACCCTCCATTTTGCGGCTGGAGAAATAGAAAATTTTCAGGTTAAGTCAGAAATCCGTTTTATGCGTTGGTTTGTTTTGCTTTTTACCCTTCTTCCTCTGTAAGCAGAACTACAGGGCCAAAGTGTTCTGCCTAACTCTGGGCAGAGAGCCCAGGCAGGGAGGAGTATCAGCTTGTGTAGCCAGGGTCACCTCCTGGCACATCGAGAAGCGCTGAGGATGTAAACAAGAATTAATTTGATATATTTGCACAGAAAAGAGCTGCAGAAAGCATGTCACAGTGGTCGCAAGGGGGCAGAAGCAGCCCAAGATAAGGTCTGCTGCCTCAAAGGCTGCTTTCCCTACCCTGGATTCTGCATTTTACATTCAAAATTATAAAATCCTCTTTGAACAAAAGTGTAAGCACACAAATTAATATAGTTGTGTCCAGCTGTATTATTAGCTCAGTCCTGAAACAAGCAGACAAAAAAGATCTGAAAAGATTTTTCTTTATAGTCTGATGAAGAGATCAGCTTTCTTGGGTGCTGAATCTTGGGAACAAGTGGCTTCAGAGACACCAGGTTTCTCGCAGCATCCTTGCCTGCTCTCTCACTGTTCTCTTAAAACCCAGTTGCAAGACAAGTTCTGTCAATAGACAAAATGCAGAAAATATACTAACTTCTTTAGGTGCATTACACTTAAAACGTTATTATCTCCCCTTGTCCCTCTTTGTACATTCGTCTTTTGGTTCTGATACCAAGAGGTTGTTTGTATGCAGTCAACTCTAACTATATCAGTATCCTTGCTAAGTCCAGTGAAGCCATAAGAATACAGCAAAGATACAAGGTTTTTCAGGATCATGGTCCTATAATGTAATCTTTTTAGTGCACAGATAACACGTGAGCTTGTATAGCCGGAAGTCCTGAATATCTCTCTATACAAAGAAATTAGCTCAAAAATAATTTCAAATTACTTCAAAGAAGCATCATAAGATGCGTCAAGTCATATAAATTTGTGGCTTTTAAGCTGAAATCCAAATCAGACCCTGCTCCTTCCTGCTAGCAGCTCTGGATCTGGTGGGCACACAGCATCCAACCACTGCCACGTAGCCACGGCCTCCTGAGCTCCTGCTCTGCTGGCTGGTGGCTTCCAGCAGCGTGGAGGAGCCAGCACAGCCCCCTTGGACTGGGTGCAGCCATTCCAAACTGATCCAGAACTTCTGCACTAGACAATAACCCTTTAATTTAGAGCTCTGTGCAACGACTCATTTTTCCATATTGCTGAATAACTGAGCCACTGAAATATGCATTATGGACAAAACCTGTAATGACCATTTTTAGAAACAACTCAATTTTTCACTTAATGAAAAGGACAGACAGAACAGCTAGAGAACTTCACTGAATCCCCTGCTTAATGTAATACATATCTGCTGAATCAAAACCATTTATTAATGGAGAACTTAATTTACTGAGAAATGGAATAATATAAAGAATAATATAATAATACAATAATATAAAATAAATTAAACACAGACAATAGCATGAGTGATGAGGGATAGACCTTTGTACATGTTAGACCCTTGAGTAGCCTGAGACACCAAAGAATTTGGAGATAAGAACACAACTTCCTATTGCACTAGACCAAAGTGACTTTGAATTCTCACCTGTGTGATATTCATTACAATTGTAAAGGTGGCATGAAGTGAAGTCTTGATTCTTTTCAGGGGTTTCAAACTGTGATTCATCTTACAATGTACTAATGATGGTTTCCCGTTTCTACTAATTAAGTCCTAAATTAAAACTGCAGATGTCACTAAACCAAGAAGAACATAAAATTCTTCAGATGACAAGAATAAAGTTCAAAATGTCCCCGACAAAATGGACAATGGTCTTAAAAATAGGATTAAATTAAAAAGAAGGCAGAATTAAATTAAGATAAGACAAAGGCATGATATGTGAGATTAATCATCCCCATTGCTACAGGATGGGGAGCAACTTTCTTCAACAGTTTTGAAGAAAAAGATCTGATCTATTATGGCCATAAACTGGCCTTTGGTCAACCATGTCATATCATTACAAAACTGGAAATTGTCATCCTAGGATGTACAGTTGAGAGTAAAGCTTGCAAGATATATGAAATAAATCCTTCCAGTCTATCCTTCATTGGTAAAGCTTCAGCTCAAATACGTTATTCACCTTTGAGTGCTGCCACTCGAGGATCAGACCAGTGGGTGGTGGGGATGAAAAGGAGTATTGACTCCTTGCTATGGCGTGAGAAACAGGAGAATTGAAGGAATTCAACCCTCGAAACTGAGCTTTCACAACTGTGAGGAGTAAAAAAACCCCTTCTTTTAAAATCCTGATCAGAAACTCCAATGGGAAAGAGGGAAGAATAATATGATACAATAAATTAATATTTTAAAAATATTATGATAGAAAGGAATTAAAAGTACGGAATTTAGAAATTTTTAATCTCTATTTTATAAATCACTAAATGATGTCCAGTACGTTAGAGACAGAAACTTGGTTAACTTCCCTGATATTAAAAAAATAAAGCTTCTGAGAAGACCTAATAATTTCTGCAGCTGACCTCTGTATGCATATGAATTCAGACCCCAAGGAACACTCTTTCAGAGGGAAGCTCTTCCTGCTTAACATACAACAAACCCAAACCTGTTCTAGTTTAGTATGATAAGTGGGCATAATTACGTTGATTAAGGTCATTTTACAAACTGTGCTTCTGGGAAGTTCCAGCTCATCTCTTGCTTTTGAGAGTTTTTCTCTGCTCTTCTCTGTCTGATAAGCTTTACTTACGCTGAATAATGTCAAAGAGAGGCTTAGATGATCTATAACTGGTACTGCTTATGGTTTTCTAAGTAATGGTCTGCATTTCTAAAGTTACCTTCAGTTCAATTTCACTTCATTTAAGACCTAAGAGGATAGATACTGTAAGTCTGATCTACAAAAATCACATAATAATGTTCTCTAGATACTTAAAATATAACTGCAAGATAATGTGGTGGATTGGTCTTGGCTGGCTACTAGATGCCCACCATGCCACTCTCTCACTCTCCCTTCTCAATAGGATGGGCAAGAAAATAAGATGAAAAAGCTTGTGGGGTGAGATAAATACAGAGAGATCACTTAGCAATTACCATCGCAAGCAATGCACTCGGCTTGAGGAAGATTAATTTATTGCCAGTTAAAAATATAAACTGAACACATCTCCCTCCACTCCCTCCCATTTCTTCTCCCGTGCTCAACTTCACTCCTTTGTTCCCAGCTCTTCTACCTCCTCCTCCTAAATGGTGTAGGGGAATGGAAAATTGGGGTTATGGTCATTTTATAACCCTTCGTCTCTGCTCATCTTCTCTTCTCACACTGTTCCCTGCTGCAGCATGGAGTCTCTCACAGGGGTATAGTCCTTCAAGAACTGCTCCAGTGGGTCCTTCCCACAGGGTACAGTCCCTCAGGAACAGACAGCTCCAGTGTGGGTCCCTCCTGGGCCACGGGTCCTGCCAGCAAACCTGCTTCTGCTCTGGTGCCTCTCCACAGGCTGCAGCTCCTGCCAGGAGCCTGCTCCTATCTGGGGTCTCCGTGAGCTACAGTGTGGGTATCTGCTCCACCACGGTCCTGCATGGGCTGCAGGGACACAAACTGGGTCACCACGGTCTTTTTCACAGGCTGCAGGGGGATCTCTGCCCTGGTGCCTGGAGCACCTCCTCCCCCTCCCCCACTGACCTGTCTGTGGGGGCTGTTTCTCTCATATTTTCTCATTCTTCCCTCTCACAGCTGCTGTGAGGCATTTTTCACCTTTTCCTAAATATGTTATCACAGAGGCACCACCAGAATCACTGGCTCAGCTTTGGCCAGCAGCGGGTCCATTGCAGCCAGCTGGAACTGGCTGTGTCCCATGTGGGGGCAGCTCCTGATGTCTTCTCACTGAGACCAGTCCTCCAGCTACCAAAACCTCGTCATGTAAACCCAGTAGAGGAGGACAGTCTAGTCTCTGTGATGGTGTTGAACAGGATGAAGAATATGTGCTTAAATTGTAGGAAGGGAGACAGACGTCAGCCATTCTTGCAGCAAGGCTAGCGAAGCAGTAGGATTTCATGGGAAGGCTATGAAATTTTGATTACAAGCTGTGTTTAAAAACAGACTGAAAAACCTGTCAAAAGTGATCATATTGCAGAATAGAGGTATAAAAGAGGGCCTCTTGAGAACCATTCCAATTCTGCGATCTTGTCAGGTTGAAAGAATTAGTTGGTGTCACATAACTTCTACCTGGGGACAAAGCCATGATCTGGAAGTTTAGTTAACTGATTTATCATGTTTTCTTATCTAGTATTTTGTGATCATTTCTTAGATAAGTTTTTGCCTCTTCTTTCTTACCTTAAATTATTTTTTTGTGGTTTTATAGTCTCTTACCTTTAAGCTATTATCTGTTAGTCTCTCTGCAAGTTTTATAGTGCTGTACATGTCCATTATAATTCCAATTTCGTATTTACTGCATATAATCGATAGCAATAGTAGTCTCTAGTAGACCTCATAAAGTGTTTGGCTTTCATTTGCTTTCTGGCTAAACGTTTCTGCTTTGGGATTTGCCCTTTAAAATGCAGAATATATTAATTTATGATTTGTTTGTGCCATCAGCATGGCTTCTGTTAACAAACAAACTGTTTATGAGAGTGGATATTTTCTGGTTATTGCATTTTTCCTCAGGTGCAGACATCATGCATTCAAATATTCGGTGCTGACCTCTTTCTTTTGGACTGTCTACACAGGCTGTTAATGAGCTTGAATATTGCATTAAAGGCTTGTTTGATGGCTCCCCAGAGAAGATTAGTCTTCTATGCATGGAGTAATAGCAAGTAAATATTGAAATCTGTTCCCCAGACACTCAGTCTGTGAGCTTTGCAAAGTGAGGAAGGCGTTTTGCTCTTCATGCCGTGCTGTGATGGTAGAGGAGGGAGCTCCTGCCCATGTCCTGGTGTGCCTCTGCAGAATCCCACCTCCAAGATGGGTCAAACCAGATGCCACCAGGCACAACCTCCTTCCCAGACCTTTCCTCTCTGGGTCCACAGGGAAGAAGTATCCTGAGCATAGGGATTGGGAAGGTTCCTAACCTGCACAGGCAGAGAACCAGGAACGCTGACTGTGACATGGGAAACACCAGCCCAGCAGCCTACAGACAGCCTGCATGAACCGTGGTTGCTCCAGTGGAGACCTACCCACACCTGGGACTCACAGGCACTGTGGTCATGCACACAAACTCTGTACTACAAGGTCCCTTAATAGCTATATTTGTCTGAGCATTACAGTCACATTAAAAAGAATATCCAAGGCAATTAACTTTATTGCAGTGCTGAATTAGACACACTAAATTCCTCAAGGCCAGGAAATTTAGATAAACTATAAACTTTTCTGAAACTCATTTGATTTTACTTCTCGTTTCCTGCCCTTTTCATAAACACTCATAAAGGTTTCTCAATGTACTATCATGCAATCAAAGCAACGATTTACTTTAGAAAACATCCTGGGTTTTAAAGGCAAATACTACCATGCTGAAATTGCGCAGTGTAAAACAACAGCTGGCCTTATTGGGGGTAGAAGGTTAATTTGGAACAGCTGTAATAAACTAATGACCCTCCCCCTTAAGCCGTAAAGAGAAGGTAGTGCATTGTATATCTGTGTTTGTGTTAATATTATGGAAAGGAAGGCAGGCAAGCTGGCTGGCTCTCTAGTTTTAGGCAGATTGAGAAAAATCTTTGACTTCTCGATTTTAATACTGATATATGAACTTCTGGTGCTTGAAAAGCTAAAGGCATCTGTCACTTGCTTTTTCTTTTAGAGGAAGCAGAATGTGACAGATTTTGATCACTACAGAATGAGGTACTTCTACTCGTTACGCACTCCTGCTATTCCCAAGCCCAAACACAGCTTACTAGGCTCAATGTATTGGCATACAAACACACAGAAGTACCTGCAGCATGCTGGCAGTATCCAGCATAACTTTCTAGAAATGGTACCTCAAAAGGCTGTCTGACAAAGATGTGTGCATTTGTAACCATCTGAGAAAGCGAAATGGAGACAGGTGCCTTAAATCCTGTTACTAGCAACCTGCTATGGGATGCTGAGCAGTGTCTCCAATTGAAGTAAAACCATTGGAGGAAGTAGAACAGTTCAATTTCCATGTTGCCAGGCTATTATTCAAATCCTTCACTGGAAACACCCAGAGCAAACACCAGGAACAACGAGGGCAAGAACTGTGCACCCTATGTGAGGCTAAGTTCTTGACAGCACAGAAAACAACATTTTCTCTGTAAGTCTCATGGAAAAATTAGAAACGTAATTGGAATCACAAACCGGGTACGTGATAATTATTTAGACATGCCGGGTCAAATAAACATGCTACTTTTTCTTATGTGCACTGTTTTTTTTAAAAGGCGCAGCAATTCCACTTAGGATTCAGTAATGAAGTTGCAGCAAATACTGTTTTAAATTGCAGCTTGTAAAATGTACAAGATATACCGTTATCTGACACAGCATAAAAATACTTAATTTGGATGCATAAATGCCTTTTGATACCCAGAATTACAGTATTAGGAGATTGTGACTGTAGTCACTTAATGAGCACTTCAGGGACAGACAGAAAGTGAAACAAGCTCTGACATACAGTGTACACCTACACATCTGCTCTGCCACATGACATTTCTAAATGGGCTTCTCTACAACAGTATCTGACAAGTGATGAAAGCCAGGTTGTTAAATCTGACAGTCTCTCAAGTCTGTAGCTCCAGGATACATTTTTTTAAAAAATAATCTCAGCTTTGGGTCTTCCTGAATAGAACTCCTACTTTAATAATTGCACCAACACATTGAACAAGTCCACTTGTTTATCATGCCCTATTTTCTAGAAGGAATCAAGGATTTAAAGACGTCTGTTTGAGGCACCTGAAAAAGGACCTGGACTCTTGGAAGGTGAATGCTCCTTCCCAAAGAGCACATAAAGTGAGTAACACATAATATATCTGTGTAGCATATCACAGTACTCTTATATTCTAGATCATATACAATGCATATTATATACATACTGATAATAATTGTAGTAGTACATATAGTAAAATATAATTATGTAATTATATTTTATAGTAATATATGTCCTTACACTTACTTTAAAAAAAATCCCTTATTAGCCTTAGCCTTTTGCTCCAAAATGTGACTAGTACTTATATTTTTAAAGCTCTGAATGTAATTGTAATTTACATTTGCCAGTATAGCTGATATTGGGTATGTGTTTCAGAACTGTCACTGTTAAGGGTGTGAGAATATGGCATGTATTTAATGTCCGTTGAATGAATTACTGCCACCTTCTACCTTTCCAAATTCCAACATCCCAGTTGTTTTCAAAAATAAAGAATCTATGATATTCCGTTCCCTCAAAATATTCTAAGAACAGTAATATCCTGATACCTCCTTAAAGTAGGTGTGTATGTTCATATTCAGCAATAGCTGGTCCAGCCATTTAAGGAATGCCTGAGCTCCCTGGCCCGGAGGCCCTGGTGCCTTGCTCTCAGGACCTCAGATCTGACCAGCTCAGCAGAGCTGCAGGACCGTCCCATAAAACATATCAGCAGTCCTCAGCATGAGGTCAGAAATCACGGCCATGGTCAGGCACCCTCTTGTGCCCTCTCCATCTCTCTGCATCAAGTTCTTTTTACATAAATAATTTTGAGGAGTGGAGAATAACTAATCAAAATAATCTGGTTGAATATTTAGGAAACTAATGCATAGGGGAGATACAGGCTTGGTATAACACTCTCTTATATTATCCTACGTCCAAAATTTAGACCTTCAAAACCCTGCTCAGTTTCCACATAATACTTCCATGTCTGCCTTTGGTGTAAGCGAGTTTCCTCAGTATCTCATTCTGGACAGGTGAAGAGACACCTTCGTTTGACAAACATGCCTGTCTTTCCAGCTGCTGTACGGACTCCTAAGCTAGACGTTTCTGTCCCTATCTATCTCAGTGACAGGGCTCAATCTCTTAATTGTTTCAGCCGGCACCTACCAGAAAAAAATACTATATAAAACAGTAGTGATGTCTCCTTGTCCCTGAAAGCCACCTAACATACTCGTCCTTCCTCTGATGCCAGAGTCAGCACATATTATTTGTCTCCTTGGAGAGTTTCATCATCAGGAATGGTTTATTCTGGAGCAGACTGTTCCTTCTGCTTCTCTTCAAGTCCCTGCATATTCACCGACCTTGAGAGACCAAGTGAAGAAGAGTAAAAAAAAGTGTTCAGTAGTTATAGCACCAACTAGTAAGACAGAGACTTAGTTTTCAGTTTCTATATCAGTAAATAGTTAAATTTATCTAAAATTCAGCATCACAGACTCTAAAATCTCACAATAAATACCTTCCAGACTGTGGGAGAAGTGTGCAAACATTGCACCAAATAATAGAGTTGACCTATTCTTTTTCAGAAATAATCTACAAATACATTTTGATCTTCATGAAAATGTTTCTCATGTTGAAAATAAATTATGTGGGCAGTGTCAGTGAGCAGGCTCTAAATGTCAAAATCTTGGATGTTAAATAAATATACCCAAATATCTGAAATTCAAACAAGTGCATTGCAAAATGGCTTGCAATAACAGGACAGGCTCACTCATAATTTCCAATCCAAAGTGCCTTGGAACTTCAAGGTGGCTAAAAATATGGGCCTGAAAGTTATTGTCCATCTTGGCCCATGTCTGCCTGACAGAGAAATGTGAAAAGCTTTGTCCTTACCCTTACGCATGTACTTATAGTAGTGCTGCGACAAAGACGTGCAGTTAGGCTGTTGTTTAGTGCCCTGTTCATCTCTGTGCAGCTGAGACCCAAGAAAGTGGGAGTGATGGTATCTTTTTGTAAGCAGTTTTCAGATGTTTACCATGAATGGGTTATTTGAAAATATTATTCTTTTAAAATAATGCTCCATATGTATCTTCATACTCTTGAATAAATCATTTACATTTGAAACGACATAAAACCTCTCTGCTGCTGTTCCTGAGACCAGAAACAGGGATGAACTTGATTTACTGGAAAGCAAGACAGAGTTCTTATGGTTCATGAGTTAGTATCACCAAACAAGCATAAAGCATCAGAAGCACCTGGCATGGAGAATTTACAGTAGCTCTACTGTGGCTTATGAGGTAAGACTGTTAACAACTGCTCTTCCTCTCTGTCTCAGCCTTCCTTTAGAGAAGAGACTTGTGGCCTATTGTTCTTTTTATGGAAATTGTGGGTTTATTAACAGTTTCTGTTAAATTTCATAAGAGAAACTGCCCAAGACTGAATTCCACAAAAAGTTAATCAAGCTGCCTTTCCAGTCATGGGATCTTATTCCTTAAATCTTCAAGGGGAAACTGTGTAAGTAATGAATGGAAAAACTGAGACGTTTTTGGGAAGCAAAGCTAAAAGGAATCCTCTGTGTGCAGGAGATCTGGGGCTCTAGCAAAACATATCCTGGCCTGTATTTCAAGAGTGTGCCAACAGATTAAAGAAAATGGTCCATCCTACCTATTCTGCACTTATGAGATCACCTCTGAAATACCACATCAAGCTTGGGGTTCCCCAGCACAAGAAAGATGTGGACATATTGGACCAGAGCAAGACAAGCAGAAGATTTGCAGGATGGTTGAGGGGCTGGAGCACAGGATATATGAAAATAGGCTGAGAAATCTGGGGTTGTTCAACCTGGAGAGAGAAGATGAAGGGATCTTAGTGCTGTCTACAACTAAACATGTCAAAACAGTGCCTTTCTATTATAAATCTCAACATCTTGCTTTATGGAAGACTCTTTCAAACGGAGTGAAAAACATTTGTCACTACACAAGAGATTACAGAAAGGGTGTTTTTTTACCAACTCAAGCCTAACCTTGAGAAATCTTCACCAAAACAGGTGAGTCTTTCCTTAAGATCAGAACAGAATACTAAACTTTGGAGTAAGACACCTGCCACAACAAAAAAATTCTGTTCCTCTTCGAGGTATCTTTAGACTCATTCAGTGTCTGATTTGATAGGTGATTTCTTTCATGACATAGTCAATGTATCTGTGTTGATTAAATCATGGTTTATTTGACTTGATAGGTGGTACGTATTGGTCTATAAAAGATAGATCAGTTTTGACAGGTGACATGGCTTGGAGCTCAGTTGAAAACATCGATACTCCTGTGAGGTGTTCAGTTTGGATAGTGATGTACCATTCAGTACAGCTTACCAAGGGGCTGAATGCTTTAATAAATATAGGGTGTGTTTAGAGTATGTAACCAAACCTACTTTTTATTAAATACTGAATTGTGGAGCCTCAAAATGTTTTTCTCATTACCTGTGTTTTAGATGTATTGTCAGGAGTAGAGTATGTAGCATCTATTAAGAATGAATGCACTGTGTTGCTATTTTTGGTTATTACAAATTTTCTTAATGCTGCTTCTTGCCCATGTCACTGTGCCATGTTTGTTATTTATAAGCTGTTTAGAAGTAACTTTCATTTACTTGATGTTGTGTAGGCTCAGATGATCTATTCTCTGTTTTTGATACAATTAAAAAAAAAAATATTTATAGAGCTAAAGCAAAAAAGTATCAGGTTGCCACTTGTAAAGCTGTACTTGGTGTATAATAACCAGTTCTAGGCCTCATTTTCAAGGGTGGTGCAGATTAATTGGAGGAAGTACAGAGCACAATGAAAAGAGGTCAAGAAAAGCTCATGAAGAGTGTGGGCTGCACAGAAAGGATGAAACATTTGTGGTTGTTTAGCTATGGGAAAGAGGAGAAATGAGGGAGAAATGACAGCAGACTTTACACCTCTGAACGTCTGCTATGCAAAAGAAGGCAATAAAGTGTCCTCCATATCAACTGGTGATGACACGAAAGTAGTCGGTTTAAACAGCAAGTTAGGTATTAGGAAAGGCTTTCTAACAATACTGAAATAGGTTGCCTAGGAAGTTTGCAAATCTCCACCACATGACCTCGTCACTGGATATTTTTAAGATCCATATCAGGAAAAGTCTAGATTTTGACCCAGATTGGGAAAACTGACTGGACAGTCTCTTCAGGTCCTACTTAGTTTTATTTTCCATGTTTCTGTATTAACTCAATATACGGACAGCCGCAGGTATAACTTTTGCTCCCCAGAAGATACGTTTCTGGGACTCTTGGTGCATTGCACTTTTTTCTGCCACAGTAGATGGGACCAGCACAAATACTTGCTAGAAGCTATTCCTCCTTTCTTTATGAAGGGTGAAATCCTAGTTAGTGATACCTATGAGTGTTTTGCCTATCAAACAAATGAATGATTTTAAGGACACCACTTTCAAGTATTACATTTAGATTACATAATTAATAGACTAAGATGCAGATTAAGCTGATGACAGATTTTCAAAAATATAATGGGAAATCAGTCAAAAGCTTGGGGAACGAATAGATCCTACAGGCGCTCTATCTGTTAGCACTCTATCTGTTAGGTTTTGCTTTTTCTTGTCTCCACTGTAAACTTCAGTTTGTTTCTGAGCTGTGTAATTCTAAGATAGAGTGCCTCCTTCCCTGAGAAAACAGAAGAACCCAGGATACTCTTGGGATCATCAAAGAGCTCTGAAGTGTGAGTATGGTCAAAAGACATTAGATCACATTGTCTGGTGTTGACTCCTTGCTCAGTAAACTTCATTTTCCACATATACCTCAAATACTATCTGCTTTAACAACAATTAACATTACAATGGTGACAGTTCTGTGTTTTTGCTGTTGCAACTAGAGACCCAGTCTTATCTGTGGATGTTTCTCTAGACTGGGTTTATCACTGGACTAACTATTGGTGGGTGTACACTCTTGACGGTAGCACGTGAACTAGGAAGAGTTTGACTTGATTTCTGGCCTACATGGGCTTGTGTTTGCTAGCAGCAAAACTGTACATAGAAATTACTGAGAAACAGAAACTCCAGAAAGACACTTTGCTTTCAGAGTACATCTACACAAGAAGCTTTTAATATATTTGAAACCACATTTTGTTTGTCCTTGACAGGCAAGTTTCCTTCATGATCTTAGCATGAAGGAAACTTGCTACTTAGCAAGTAGCATGGAGCCCGTCCAGGCTTAGGCCAGATGATAGACATTTCTGTGCATATGCAGCTTAAAACCTGTTGATGTGTTGTGATGCGATTGTATTTCCATACGTCTTTAAGGGTTCTGAGGAGATGGCCACAACACCTTCCTGTAAAAACACAAGGGCTGAGAAGAACAGAGAGCACCAGAGCCCGGCTTTTGTGTTTTATGATGTAAATGGTAAAAGGTAATAACATAACGAGCTCTGGGGAGAAGCAGACATCCCTAGTTGCCTATCATGAAGAGGCCTTGAGAAAACAGAATCTATTCCATGAGCCCTGGCCTGTAAGTGAAAAACTAATAGTGGAGCAGGTAGAGTAGCAAAGTGTATTTTAAGATATTAAACAGTAAGTATTATTATTATTACTATAATTATTAAAATAGACGTAGACTCTAAAACCAAGAAATAGTAGGCTAAGTCACAATTACATCTCTGAATGACAATTCTACGATGTGACCCCTCTGTATAATATTTTTAGATGCACAAAATATTTGCAATGAGTCAGTTGGGACACTTCTGCCCAAACCAGTCAAAGTCTAATTGTCAAAGTCAAAAGTCAAATCCAGTATTTTATTAAAGAAAAATGCAACAACAACAAAAAAAGAGAATAAAATAAGTTAATATCTATTATAAAGCAGAAAGCTCTGACATATGCCACTGGAGAGAGGGTTGCATCTGTAGGAGACATTGCTCTCCATCTAATAATGCCCATACTGTAGCTCACAAGGGCTTTGAAGGTGCACAAGTAGCACAGCTCTGGTAGCTGGAAGAAGGAAAAGGGAACTATTTTTCTCTCTTAAAGCATTTGCTGCCATTTACTGTTCCCAAAACTATATGTCAGTGTATCACCTCAGTATGTTTCTCCAGACATACTTTTTCTCTCTCTTCAACTGCCATAAATACAGTAGCCAATCGTGCAAAGTCAGCTTATGAGGAAGGTACAGAGCAGGAGGAGTGAACAGTAGCATCTCCTTGTACAGATGAAACAGAGAGAACTGACACAGGAGCAGATGTTGCCTTGGCTTGGATTCTGCAGCTGGCAGCAAACAGAAGGGTGCAACTTGGGTCAGTTCTTTTTGGTCAGTGCTTTTAGAAAGGTTTGACTTTTCCAGATTCACACCTGCCCATTGTGTCCTGTTTTAAGGATGATTCTTGTTGCTCCATTTTAGGGATGTATTATTTGTTTTGCTAGCTTTTAAGCATTCATTACTTTACATCCAAGATAATGGAGGAATGGGAACCCACCAACAAACTATTCCATTCATTTTTCACAATGTTTAGCCCTACTGTCAGCTTTGCCATTCAGGGAGCAATATGCTCTGTGATTTAAAATACTGGGACCAGCAAACAAAGTCACAACCTTGTTGATCATATTAGTAGCTTTTTTTTTTTTTCAACAAGGAAGAGCTATTCACTTTGCTTGCACCCACTGTGGATTCCTTACGGGACCCTGTGCTTCTCTATAATTTCCCTTCAATGCATTCATGGTCTTTTAATTAAAATGAATGAAGCTGGGCACAATAAACATTGGCAAGTGGGAGGGAAGAAAAAAATTACATCTGCTTTTGTAAGCAGATTATTTTGTATTATTTAGACATAACAGTGCTGAAGTGTTTCACTTGTAAAATGCAGTGGGAGATATTGATGTGTCAAGAATAGTAATTAATTTTCCCATAAACCAAAGTATTCGTCACAGTTATATTTGCACGAGATATAATAACTTTTCCCATTTGTTTCTTTTCATTTTTTGGCCCATGGAAGCCACTGCATTGAGGTGTCAGGTTTCTATTTTCATTTATGTAGTTGTGTCTGAGGAAAGGGAGGCTGACTGATGCCTTAATCATGCCAAGTCAGGAAGGGCACAGTATCTGAAAAGAGCTGCCACGCTCATGCCACCCAGAACAATCACTGCTTCTAAATCAGACAGATTTTGCCTTCAGGTGGGAAGAACATACCACACTAGCTGACAATTTCTACATCAGCACTGTAGGTGTTTTTCAAGTGAGTTAGTCAGTGTTGGACCTTTCTGCTACACTTGCTACTCAGTGCCAGATATATGGATGTTCTCTGTGATGTGGGAACATCCCTGGTCTGAGGCCCCTAAACTTGTCCCAGAGAACTCCAAAGTTTTCTGTTTTATCAAAGGCACATGGGGCTTCCTCAGACTTTGGAAGGGTGCAAACTGTTAGAAGTTGCAGAAAAAACTAGAACACATAATGTATAGAAAAAAAACAACATTATGTACTTTGACAGGTTCAAAGTGGAAAAAAAAAAAAAAGAGCTTCTTGAAAACTCTTAATTTGTGGAATAATCTCTCAAAAGAGTAAGTGCATTGCACATAATACGATGGTGGGCATTGCCCTACAGATTGGTCAGTGAAATGATCCTTCTTCAGGCTAAAGGTAGGAAAAGCAACTACATAGGTTACTTCAGTGGCAGTCATGAGACCTGTCTCTGCTGTCAATGTCTTCATGACCCTCCAAAGGGTCTTATTTTCCCCATATTTTTAATAAATGTTTACGTTATACCATCTAAAGATAAAAGAAGATGATACTTTGATGTATCACTTTTGTCTTTCAGTGTTTGGAGAAGTGAAATCTCATTATTTTTTCCAGTTGTATTTTCTAATGTGAAAGCCCCAGAACCTGTAAATAATTTACACTCCTTTTGAAGTTTCTTTATCTGCTTCATATTCAGAGATCAGAAGCAAGATGAATCTTCTCGTGATACCCTTCAACTTAAAGGTATTACTCCAGAATGTTTGAAATGTGATATGAACACTTCAAAGGGTTAAAGCGAAGTTCAATGTGGTAGTGGCCACATTTCTTTTATTATGTTATCCCTCTGCATTTAAAAGTTCCCTGCACCTTTTTAAGAGGGAAACTCAATTTCACGAATGCTGACACATTAAACACACAGTACATTGCTCAGAAAGATGTCTTCATTAGCTTTGCCTCACTGGTAAGCAAAATTAAATAGCTGATGATGACCCAAATTCAGCTCTGCTACGGACTAGCTCATACTGTGTTAGAAAACTTCCAGGTGACAGAAACACTGAAATTCAATTTGAGTATTTCACAAGCTCACTCTTCCAGGGGAAGGGAGAAAAAGGATTGTTCTGTACAAAATGAACAGGGAGCTTTTTCCTGTTCCCCTACCCAACCTGTCAGAAGGCAATCAGCAAGTGTGAAGCCCTGTGCCACTCACTTCTAAGTCCTGACTACGTGACAGTCATTTGCAGTCCTACTGTTAATCTGCTTTGGCACTGGCTCCAGGATTTTCCCAAGGAAGGGAGGTGGAGGCAGTATGCCTCGAGTGAAAGCAATAGGAAAAGCATCAAATTAGGCAGGGCTCATTGCCAGCTAATATTTCCCACCCGAAATCCATCAAATCTTTTTTTTTTCCCTACTTCAGAGCCAGAGGCTGCCTTCCACCCTACTATAGGAGAGATTAACATCCTGGCTAACAGGATAATCATGTCTGCAAGGGGACTTATAGTTTAACCCTTTGAAATGAGGGTGAAATTTACATAGACCACCCCTGACAAATGGTAGTCCAACCCACTGGCAAAAACTTTCCAATAAAAGAATCTTACATCCTCTTTGGGCATCTCGTCAGTGTTGCCTTTCTTTGGCAGTTAGAAAGTTCGTCCTAGTTGGAACTTGGATTTCTTTGTTTCGAATTACTGATTGGTTTCTTCAATATTTTATATACTGTTTGATTGTTCTCATGGTTTACTTTGACATTCCCTTTTCTGGACTAAACAGACCAATTCCCTTTAATTTTCCACTAAGATTTTCATTGTTATTGGTCTCCTGTGACCTCCAGAACTTTTACAGCCATTCTGAATTAAGCCTTCTTGCCATCATCCTTATCCTGCCCAGATCCCCAGTGGCTTCCACACTACCCCAGAATCGTCTGTTGTCCTGTCATTTAATGTACTTCCTTTTGCCATGTATCACATTTTGTAATTTTTCCTTTCTGAATTTGTTCCTTCTGTACTTCTGTTATTCTCCTGTGTAACTTTTTTTCTTTAATTTCATTTCCTGATGCAAGTGTGATGGCTCTTTGTTACAGGTTCTATCTCTTTTCCTCGTTAAGGTGGCTTTTTATTTGCATTAGTATAGTGAAATGGTACTCCCTTATCCTCCTGATTACCTTCCCTGCAGAATCTGCCTACAGACTCTTGAATCTGGTCAGGTTGCACAGTGAAGTGATTGAGTCACCATCCCTGGAGGTGTTTAAAAGACACATAGATGAGGTTCTTAGGGACATGGTTTAGTGCCAGAGTAAGGTTATGATTGGACTTGAGGGTCTCTTCCAACCAAAATGATTCTCTGATTCTATGAAGTCTACTTTTCTGGTGTTCCTGGTCTTTATTCAACATTTTTACTTTTTCTGTTCTTTAAGTGAGTGAACCTGGTCCTTCAACCCAGGGACAGGACAAGTCAATCTCTGACAGTATTCCCTGTCTGTACTCCAAATGTTTGCTATAGCACTTCAACACTTCAAAGCTACACCTCTTAGAACATTAGGTTACACATCAAGACATGCCAGTTATCGTGTCACAACCTCTGCAGTTCCATTCAATGACAGCTTTCACCTAATTTGTATTTAATTCAATCAGTTCTTTCTCACTAGCCAGAACTATGTCTAAAATAAATGCTCTGAGAAAGGCTTCTGAAATGGAAGGTTGTATTTAACAAGGTCCATAACTACTTGCAATGTTTTCCCAGTTTATATCTGAACAGTGAAAATCCACTCCCTTCTCCCACTACCACTATTTACTCTATTAATTACTTCTATTAGTTGTTAAAATATGCTTCAGTTAGCATCACCTTCTGTAGTCCTTTTGTGGCAGACTCCTACCATGGCATAGCTCCTGCTTTTGCTTCTTCTTCTTCTTGCAAGACAGTTCTTTCTCAATATTTTTGCCTCTGGCCGTGGGATTACTATTTGACATTTGTCATTTGTTGTTTGTCTCTAAAATATTCTAGGTAGAATTAAATAATCCCTTTCCCTATTATTTTGTACAGTGGGGACATAAAGTGGGCTCAATACTAAGATCAACAAACTCCTGAAATCTGGATTCTGCTATAAGCTTACAACTTGGCCTTCGGTCAGTCTTTCAGAACGCATCTGCATCAGGCAGTGGTATGGAAATCACCATGCCAGAACCAGCCTGGTACAACCATATGATACAGTGTACAACACAGCAAAGGACTGTGCTGGCATGGCCATCCTACACCGGAACCTCTGCAGACTCGTTCTTGAGACACTCTTGAGCCGGTGAGTCTCAGCCGTTGACTGCCCACCTACTCTTCTGGTTTTGGATGGACTTGTGGGGAGCATCAGCACCTGTCTTGCAGGTACATTCATACCCTCAGTGTTCCAGTTTGTTTTCCATTATAGCCTAACACTATTTTAAAAATATGTTGAAAGAATGCCCAATTAACATTTGTGCTGTGCTTTTATAAGTGGGACTTACTTTATGAACCCTCTGGCTCACCTAGATAACTCCCCTACCTTTTCTTCTCTGCCCTTTCTGCTCCATTTAGAGGGCTAGCGGGCCAGCTGATTAAATATTTAATCTCCTTTTCTCTAACGTGTGAAGTAAGATGAAGAATAAAATTGAATCAAAGAATCCTGGCTCTTTCAAGTGTGTATCAGGAAAATGAGAATGTAATATGGTCTTCTGCTCTTTGAGAGCCTGTTACATGCCCCAGCAGAGCCAGCTTTTTGCAGACAGGACTCCTGGGTACTGGGAACAATGTAATAGGACAATATATATATATACCATAGTATTTGAAGAAAATATAACATTAACAGCAGCTGTGGCATTTATGATTGAAATTGCTTGTTCATGTTTTCTGTTTTCCGAGGAACATGGCATACCAGGGGTTTGAGTGTCACCACAGCTCCTCTAAGAGGGGTGCTTGAAGCTGAAGTCCTCTTTGGGAATGAGAAAGAACTGGCTCATCAGGGGTGGTGAAGAGCATTTGATCCCCATTCAAGGCAGAGGACTGATGTAGATAATCTCTTCAGGTCCTGTGCAGTGCTGCCTTCATCTGGATATTTTACCTTCTGTCTTCTTCACTGATTATATTCTAAAATGAGAGTCTACGCATGCTAATAGTTTAATGGGACCATCCTTTTTGCAAATTAATTCCCTTGAGAACTCTAGATGGGACTGTAAAATTCTCCTTCTCAAGGCCATATAGCCCACTTTTCCAATGTCTTTAATTAGTATCTTGGTAATTATGTCATGGATTACGGTTCTTAAATGTGTCCTGACATTTCAGGCTCAGAACTGAATTCGCATTGTGATTGCTGATTATATTACTTCAAAGTGTGTGCAGACTGTCTCAATGTCAAGGAATCAATGTGCTGCTACAGGGGACACTGCAAAACTCATTGCTCACCCCCAACAGGTTGGCTGATGTAAGGACAGGTGAAAAGTCTGTCTGGATAGAGTAAGAATGTAGTGTTTATTTTCATTAGAAATCTTTTAGGATGTTAGAAGCTTTTTCACAGATGTTTAGCTCTTGGTGGTAGAACTGGTGGAGAGAACTTTTGCTTTGGGGGTCACAAGAGGCTGCTGCAGGCAGAATCCTCCTTGAATTGGGAAATCTGTCTTTACTGGCTGTGATCTTTTACTCGTTTCTTTGTATTAGCCAATGTAAATTTGGGGTGGGAATAACTGTTTCCAAAAGCTAACAAAATTCTCCTCTTGAGTTTTCAATAATGTATGAGTATGCAGCATTTTCTGGTTTCACCTTCCTCTCAAATTAGTGCCTCTTAAATTAGTGCCAAGTGCCAGATCCATCATAAATCTCTCTGTTCTCTAACATGAAATAAACTGATACCGAGCCATTACCTGAACAGGCAATCTCTAAGAAAAATGGTTCTGTAGCAAAATACTTAGAGGACTGTAATTACAAGAAAGGCTACATCATCCCTTATTCTAATCTACCCATTACAGCAAAAAGGGGTCAGAGCCAGGTCTGCAAGAGATGTTTTGATGCCTATGATATATATGTATATCCACTGAAAGGAGGTAACCCCCAACCAATCACTTTCCTACTTCTTCTACCTTGCAGTCAGGTCTTCTCTCCCAGCTTCCTCCTAGGCTGAGAGTGCCCAGTGCCCAGTGCCTGCAAACAGACACCAGCCCTGTCCTCCCTATGGGAAGAGTCACTGGTGGGGCTCAGGGGGTGGGTCTGGGCAGTTTAAGCTAGTTTGAGGAGCCAGATTTTTCAGTCTGCCTTTGCTGCTTCTTCATTTGGATTTTCAGCTCACATAAATGAGACAAAAAGTGTCACTTTCTTCAAGACTTAGAACAGCTAAGGAGCTGGCTGAGGCTCCCTGGAGAGTGCTGACTCCTACAGGGCTGAGTGCCCATCCCTCCCTTGGTGTAGACTAGGAGTGAAGGAGATGGAAATGTTTTGTCTTGTCTCTACATTCAGGTACTTCTGCATTTGTCCCCCGTGTCAAAAAGATTTGGGTTGTTTGCTTATAAAGCCTCAGTGCCAGCAGTACAAGGAGAAGCTTCTTGAACTTCAGAAGTATACTTGCCCGTTAGAATTAAATTCTACATGAAGCTAAAGGCCTGAAACGTTATGAATTTGAGCGCTATTACAGCTCATCTGTGTGCTAATGATACTGTTTTCAGGAGAGTCTAAAACTCTTTTGGGAGGAATATTTTGCCCACAGGTAATTTGAGGGTAACATCCGATAATTATTATTCTTGTGTGAGCAGCTGTGGGGATTCAGGAGCCACAGAGAAAGCTACAAACTTAATTTGCCTTTAAATTATTTGGCACTAACTCATTTTATCATGTTACATATGATTGAGTCCTTCAGTATGTAACAGCCACTGATATTGGAAGTTCAGAGGAATAAAACAGGTTGTAATCCATACCAAATATGTTGGACAATGTTACTCCCTCTTGTGATTACTGGTCAGCAGGGATATTGCAGCTTTGGCTTACAAAGATGTTTTTGCTTGTCAAGCCGTGGAGAGTCGTAGGCATAGATCTGGCCTCCAGGATTCCATTGCTCATATGACAAGACACATTCCGGAGAGGGAGAGGGAGAGGGAGAGGGAGAGGGAGAGGGAGAGGGAGAGGGAGAGGGAGAGGGAGAGGGAGAGGGAGAGGAGAAGGTCAGCCTTATTCTGACCAGTTCTATTGACTTGGCAGTTTATGAAGTTTACAGTGTAAAAGTGAAATTTTGTTATTGTAACATCATTAACTATTGTAAAGGAAGAGAAAGTATAAACTTACAATGCCTTAGGTATCAATATCTGATTGGACAGCCAGTGTTGCAGTGCCTGAGCCTTCTTCTGAAGTAATTTCTGTATTTCTTATCCCAAGATGACCTAACATAAAGACCAGCTCTCCTGTCAGGGGGATGTGGGCTCCAGACTGCCCTACTTGCACAAGAATGCCTGAAACATCGGGCTACAGGCAGATTCCTCGAAGTTCTTTCTTTCTTATGTAGTGACTTACACGTCCTTCTGCAGAGATCTGTTTTCAATGTGGCTCAAGGAGCAGATCTTCTCCCCAGTACCAGAAGGTATACCTCTGGTATACTGCAGAAGGTATACCTCTAGGTAACCAGCACCTGCTTGGTCCATCTCAGGATTCATAGGTCACTGAACCAAAGTTTCCCTCTTCTGGATTTTTTCTTTATCCTGTTGTTGTAAACAGCAGCCCCCTTCCAATACATTATAAAGAGGAACAGTACTTGCTCGTTATCTTCATGAAAGAAAACTTGTGGCTATGTTCCCTCAGGAGGGGGTACAGGATCTGGAGCCAGAGGAGGCATCAGTCTGCAACATGGACTCAGGCACTTGAGCTTCGGAAAGGAGCATTTGTTTAAGCACATATCTGTACCTACTGTTTATTAATGGCCAGTTCAAACCATCTCCATTCCCAGTTTGACAGTGACTCCCTGAGTGACTGTCCCAGTACTGCCCAGGGGACCTAAGAAGCAGGTTATGGCATTTGGATTTCACTCAGGGAAATTGGCTGCTTGAAATGTAAGGGCTGCACTGTGTTGAGCTGCAGGTACCAACCTTTTTTGTTGAAAGATGAAGTTCAAACAAAATCAACATTCAGTTCCTAAATGAACAGAAAGAAAGAAGTCAAATCTTTCTGAATGAATTCCCTTTTGGTAATTCATTCCAGCCAGACTTCACCTGAAAAAATCATCATCCTTGGCCTCCTTTAGGATATACTTAACAGCAGAGGTCTGTCAGAGGTAATGCACTCTGTCTTCAGACAGGATACCACATGTCACTGCGGCTGATTCTTCATTAAGGGAACTGGCTGCCCTGTGTGACTGCAACCTGCTGCATTGGGGCAACAGTCGGCTGAATTAGGGGCTCAGAGGGAATGCCATTTAAGCACATTAAAATGCAGCAAGAAGTCAACATTACCATCTCTCCCCAAAGTGGGAAGCTAGTCCTGCTTTGCATAAATGTAAGATTTAAATGTGATATCAGGGATGCAAAGCTAAAAAACAGTACTGCATTGCCTAAGGTATCTAAATACAACATATGGTAAATAGGGCTGTACAGATACAAGCCCATTTAAAATCCTTTTTGGCAGCAAGACTCAATTGTCATGTTTCGTTAGGTCTGTTTTGTGAAGCAAAGGCAGAGCTTACGCACACATGCAGCGCAACAAAGGATTTCCTACTATGCCCCAGGAAAACTGACAAACCAAACTATTCTCTAATTGAGTTGTGTTCCACTGTACTGAAAAATGTGGTCTTTTTAGCAAACAGCTTTATAAGCTAATTAAAGAGCATCTTAGGCTATCATAGCTTGTTTTTAAGAATAACGTTACACAACCATATTTGCAGTTTTAGCTGGGTGTTACAGTGTCCGTCCATAGCAATAGCAAATCATGACATAATAATTTTGAGTGGTCTAGATATTTTTATGAGAAAGTCATACCATAAGGCTGGCAAGACAGGTAGTAGATCTCAGTTCAAACTCTGCATCATCATCACTATAGGACAGAAGCAGACCTAAAATATTTGTTTTACAGAAGAACTCACAGAGCTATTATAAAGCAATTTACATCCAAAACATATTTCGGGGGGAAAAAGGAGAAACCTAGCTTTGTATTTTGTAGTACCGTAGTAAAAGCTTGGAACACAAACAGTTTGGTTTTCCTCATAAATTATTTGCAGCTTAAACAGTATAAACCCATGCTGTTCCACAAACAAGGCAGTGAACTAGAGAGAAATCAGATGGGGAAACTGAAAAATGATTTTTTTTTTCCTTTGTCAAACTTAAGAAATATTAATGGTAAATTTATAGCTTGGAGATTGAGGACATTGCAGTGATCAATAATTTTGGTGATTTAAAAAATCTTTCTAGAACAAGATTTTACAATTATTTGGATGGCTCTCGCAAATAGAAGTGCTGGTCTTGTGAACCTAACACTCCTCCAAGTAGGGAAGGTGGTTACAAAGATCTACCAGGTAAAGGGGCAATTTGTCTACAAGTATTTCTATAAAGACTGATTTGACTTGCACGATCTCCCAAGATAATTTAGCCAAATTCCCAGTTGAGATCAAGAAAAGGAAGCAATGCTTAGTGGCATCTAAAGGAATACAGTATTGGACTCTATGGATGCTCATGGTTAGACCACACAAGCAGGACAACCGGTATATACAAAAGTCCTTTAATTCACTATTCCTCTACTGTCCACTCCTTACATCAAACTTCCAGGGTGTTTAACAGATTTAATCACTTTCTACACTACTGATAAATGTATAGCATCTTCAAAATATAATGACGGTTACTACTTTTCACTGACTCTGTATGTAATGAACACTTCTTTCTGTAGATTAGTAGGAATTTATATATGTGGACAACAGTCAGCAATTTTCCACATGACTTAAACCTCATAAACAAAGAAGGAACAGAGCTGTGTATTTTTGTGTCATAGAAACTGAAAGTATCTGAGTTCACTGTCCCCTGTATTGAACAATGCTTCTGCTAAGTCAGTATTTTTAAAGAGAAAGGGTTGTTCCAGAAACCAGTGTGGAAATAAAGAATTTTAAACTTGAGCAGGTCACATTTATTTTTTTTCCCCAATAACTGGTCTGCGAGGTATTCCTGAAGTGAGAAACTATGTGAGACAAAAAGGAAGAAATCAATTTTTGACATACCAAGGATAAAAATAAAATATATTAATAGATCAATAGAAGTGCTGCACAGTTTCCCAGTGGAAAGGAAAAGTTAATTAAATTCAATGACAAGAAAGCCAAAGTGATAATGCACCATCTCTCACTAAAAGGTCAACTATGAACAAGTGTCTTGCATTGTTACCTGTGAGAAAGAAGATCTCAGCCAGGAACTACTTGGAGACTACTAATTGGCTGAAGTTGTTGATCATCACAGTGAAATACTTGGAAACCTGACTGAACAGTTTTCTTACCATTAGCAATCCCCCTTGAGTGCTTTCAGGGGATGGGCAAAACACTGTGAGACTGGAAAAAGACAAACAAAATATATGCGAGCTGTTTGCAGAATGCAAGTATGTGTCTCAGGTAAAATAATCTCATCTCCATTCCCCTGGTAGAGAAAGCCTTAGGAAATGGCCAGCGGAATAAAGCTACGCACTGCCTGGCATGGAGTGAAACTTTCCTCATGGAACACTTTCAATAAGAGATGAGGCAAAGGTAAAACCTCTGTTTGGAGGGCCACTGGAGTAACTGGTTGTATTTTAAGCAGGTACACAGACTAGATTATTCCCTGAGATCCTTTCCAGCTCTGTTTCTCAGTGACTCTTTTGCTCCATAGAACTGAACAAGTACGGAAGTTTCTGTGGTTTCACAGTCTTAATTATTGTGTTATTCTACAGAAATGATCTTTACTATAGCTGTTGCTGCAGATGCAGTGAATGACCAGGCTACATTCACCCTGTAGAGATGTCTACCCAGTGCATGTAAAATTTATGTGAACAATGAAAGATTAACACTGCTTTGAAGTTACTTTATGGCTTCTGACACACACATCAATGCCCTTTCAAAACTTTGGAGACAGTCCACAAAGAGACAATTCCATTATTTACACAACAGAATTTAAAAATCTTGAAATGACACTGCTTCTTTTGGATTTTACTTGTTTTACTTAATGGGCCTCTCATCATAAAAGCATTTTTGGCCAGCACACTAATAATCATTCAAGTAAAAGACTGATTTAAAACAGCTGATTTTCTTTTCACCACCACCTGCTGTGATGGTGCAACATACTTGACAAACCAGTGTGTAATTCACAGTACACAAGGCTGAAGTACCTACTCTTTTTTCTTCCAGATTTAAAACCCCAGTGCAAAGCTAATTCTCCAGGTACTTCTGCTGCTGGCATACACTCGTATTCCCACCAGCCCTGTTTCAGGCCCCTGTAACAGTCTGAAGTAGTAAAAAAATGGCCAAAGAGCTCAGCCTTGGAGATGAAACCAAAAAGTACATGCCAGGAGGGCAATAAAAGTCACTGAAAAAGCTCGTTCAACAGGTAAGAACTTACATTCTTATTATCCTGCTTTTCCAGTTTGTGTCAAAGGTTTTTCAGAGCCATCCATTATTGAATTTTCATGAAAAATGATAACAGTATGAGATATAAGGGAAAACATAAAACAGACAAAATATGTTTATTGTGAATTGTGGAATGCTAAATTCTGGAACAAGGAGAGCAGAGAAGTTGAAAATAAAATTGTAACAGCTAAACCATGAAAAGGTGTAAGAATAAGTGTCAGAAGCTCTTTGCAGCTATGGTGAGAGGAGCTGGTGGTGTATTTCAAAAAAAGGCTGATGGATTTGCAAGCTAGGCAAGAAAAGCAAGTGTGTAGCAGCCAAGTATGTATCTCAGAGGGTTTGTAGGATGCAGAGGACCTGCAAATGCAGCGAAAGCTGAGCTACACCTGCTCCTTAGTGTGTTAATTACTTATCACTTTGCCCTTCAGCCCTCGCCCATCATCAGCTCCCGACCTGCATGACTTGACCAAGGGCTTCCGTCCCGCTCCCACAACCTGGTTCTGCCCGAGCATCCAGCCTTGCCTACCGCCAGTGCGATACCGAGCACGAAGCAGGGGCTGCAAAGCTCTTCCACGGAAGCGCCAGCCCCTGTTGGCCTCGGGGAACGGAAAAGCTTCGTTCCAGCTCAGGCTGGCCCCGCTGCGGGGCCGATCCCCGGCCACCCTGGCCCCTGAAGGCGATGTCGGCCGGGAGGGAGCGCGGTGCCGGGGCGGCGGGAGCGAACGTCCCACAGGTGCTGCCGGGCGGCACGAAGCGATCGCTCCCCGTCCCCTCCGCCTCCCCNTGCTGGGGGAGGCGGCGCCCGCGCCGCGCCCCCGCGCCCCGCCCGCCCCCGGCAGCAGCAGCAGCGGCAGCGGCAGCCTCAGCACCTCCGCCAGCTCCTCGGAGAGCTCCAGCAGCAGCACCATGGACCTCTCCTTCATGGCCGCGCAGGTGGGGAGCGGCGCCGGGACGGGCCGGGTGGCCCCGGGGCAGCGGCGGGCGCGCAGCCTCGCTCGCGTCTCCGCTCGATTCTTCCCCGGTCCAAAGTTGCGGCGGCGCGGCTTGGGGAGGGAACGTGGGGCGGAAATAAAGGGAAAAAATAAGGAAAAAAAGGGAAAAAAGAGACCATCTGGAATTGGAGGCACTGCGTGAGAAGTTGCCGGGCGCAGGTCGGGGCGCAGCACCTGTTAGCGCCGGGCGGCGGGGCCCAGCCCGGCCCCTGCCCGCTCCCCGGCGTTCGCTGGTGCGGGTGCGCTGCCCGCAGGCTGGGGAGGAGGGAGGCAGCATCTTTCCTTTCCTCGAAGGCAGGCTGGAAATGGAAATCGGAGATTTGATTTTTCGGTTCTTTTCCTCCCTTCCCTACTGCTTTTGTACGTGCATCTGTGTTTTAATGGGTTGTCTTAGCACACAGAATCTAGCTTGGCATGTATAGAAATACTCTTCTATTTGTATGAATAAATCGTTTAAATTGCAGCTAAGTTCTGGACTTCAACTCAAGGCATGGTCATGGGTATTGGTGTTCAATGTATTGATGCTTAATATACTGAGAAGTGTGTAATGGCTATAAGCCACCCAAAGCCAAAAACCATCTTAGTGAATCCAGGTGAATAAGGTTTTTAAACAGATAAATAGTGCTATGCTTCAGAAAAAGTCACACACACTGAACGTCCATTTCATCTTTTTCCAGGATAATTTCTTCTATTCATGCAGATACCTGACTGTATGTATGTAATTAGGTTTTTTGGTTGTTTGTTTTTTGTTTTTTTTTTTCAAGGATGACTTGTATTTGAGTTTGCTCTTTTGCCAAAAAACATCACCCACTACTTAGAGGTGGAGTAGGGACCAGGGAGGCCTTTCTGCACTGTTGCTGCCTGAGCACTGATTTCAGCTGGAGGTTGTTCATGTAAACCCAATATGATTCTTGCTGCGATATACTGTTTCATTAATGTGATGGCTGTTTTCTCTTGTTCCCTTCCTAAAGTCTAGTTCTGAGGGCCTGTCAGGCTCTGCCTTTCTGAAGGTAACCGTGGGCTGTCCAAGAATCTATTTCAGTTGGAGATATTTTTAAGAATATTTTTTAAGAAAACCCACAAGGGATGGGAGGAAATAATAATTTCTGCTAATTTGAGGTCTTCCTGGTAACTGGAGTATTCAAAGGAAATTTTGTATGTAACAAATCATGTTCCTAAGGTCCTTCTCAGAGTGAGCTCCCCGTGTCATCTTTTGTTCCCTGAGCCTTGAGTTGAAGTGAGGAAGGTTTTGTGTCCCTGTTGCACAGAAGCAGAGGTGCAGCACAGCAGCAGGTTTTACCAGTCGTTGGAGTGGTGTGTGCCGAAGCTGGGCCTAGTGCTGCCCTTTCCCTTTCTACACTCTCTCTTACTGTTGCTATCCCATATTCTACATATCTTCTACCCTAATTCTATGCACTGGAAGAGTCACAAATATGGATGCTTTAGTCCTCTCAGAAAAGTTCTGTGTACGTATATGTCTTATACTTACTAAGGTTACTGGTGCAACAATTTACAATTAATAATGTGTGTGTCTTTCTGATCCTCTGGGGTTGGTTTATTATTTTCCTTTGTCACAAGAGGTGACAAAGAATAATTTGTTTCAATGTTATTTCGGTGAATTTGAGGAATCTCCCTTTCCTTGCGTGACATCTTTTTAAGGAAGAAAAGTATTTATGTTAAAACCCTGCAGCAGGGAAGGCTGCCTATGAAGTGAGGTTTGTGTGTGTGTCTGTGTCTGTGTCTGTCCCCTGACACAGGTACAGATCTGATGTCCCTGAGACAGAAGAGGTAGAAGCCTTTGTCATGTTTCTTCCGTCCCCCTCTGGACACCATCCAGTAGCGTGGGGATGGGGACAAGCTGCAAGGAGACTGGGGTACAGTTACATGCAATTTCTCTTGTGGCCCAATACACCTCTGGAAGAAAGGACTGAATACCTTGGAACTGTCTCTGCCACAAAGCCCTTTGGCTGGTGAGGGGAAGGTGGGATGCAGTCAGGGCTCCTGGCTGTCTCTCCCGACAGGAACAAAGGGCTCACTGGGTCTACACAGCACCTGTTTCACAGGGCATGAGGTATTTGTGTAATTAACCTTTTATGAGCTGTAGGAGAGGATTTCTTGGATTCCCCTTCTACTGAAGGAAATTAATCCAGTTGTTATGTCACCGTGTACAGCGATGCTACATTTACCTCTGTTACTCCAGTCACAGGCCTCTTGTACCTTTCTGAATGGGGTAACCCTTTCCATTCCTGTCACCACAGTGGCATTTAACTGCCAGAGTGTCACTCCCCTAATTTAGGTATTGCTTTTCTTCAACTTTCTTTTCCCTACTGTATCTTTCTGTCCTTTTTTGAATCATCTCTGTGGCATCTCTGGTGATGTAGTCCATTGAGATGAACTTTAATAAAGGGTATGTGAGAACAGAAGAGAATTATTGACCTGCGCTACCTGCTACTAACCACTTTTAAAGATGCTCTGCTATCACTCTCATTAACATCCTTGTGACATACAACAAGGCTTGCATTTTACCTGATGAATGCCAGATGCATGAATACTTTATATCCAAATAGGTAAACTAAGATGCTTAATGGTGTAAAAGCAGCGGTTACCTCGCAAGTTAATTTAATGTCTACAGGATTGCTATAGACTGTTTATGCTCCTATAAGTGGCTCTGTGTGTTATTCTTATCACACCTTTGCACTGCTCATTGTGGACCCACATCAGCTTTGCTAGATGTGTTATGAGACACCGTAAATGATCTGGACCTTAGAGCCTCTCTGATGTATGCACGGAGACAGAAGGTATGTGCAAGTTAGGTTAATGCTTTCAACCTTGGTGATGCTATTGTGGTTTTAATAGAAGCTTAAAATCTAGCCTCCCCTAGTGTGTGCAGGTGAGCATGTAAGGCCAGGTAATGCACTAGTTAACAGTGTCTTTTAAGTAAAGTTTTGGTGCGCTTGTTAAAATGTTCAGTGGTTCAGAGTTTGCGAATCTGGAAAACTGTATTGGTATGTTTACCTCTTCAGACACCTGAGTACGAGAAGACCTGCTTTCTAGAAATGCTGGGTATACAGAGCTATACAAATAATGTACAGCCTTTACCATCAGCACCTCTCCTCCCTTTTTAACATCTCTGTGAGACAGTTTGTGCCATGGAGGCCCTGAAACCATTTAATGTGCCAGCAGAAAGATAAATGAAATGCCCCCCAGAATGATATATTTGATGCTGTAGAAAGGATAACGTTTTGCTGATAAAAATTGTTGTTGTGGAACAGGAGATTGTCAGGTAGTAATGCTAACAAATCTGTGCAGTGTAGATACAGCATGAGGGTTTGGCTGCCCAGCTTAAGCAACCACATCTGAACATCTCAGCTGTAGTACATTTATTAGCTATGTCATGAAGGACAGACTGTAAAAATTAAATGCGTTGTTAAAATAAGCCTTTTTGCATCCGTGTGTTCATCAGTAGTCAGTTCTGCAGGCTTGGGTGTCCTCTGTTTTGTTAACTGCTCTAATTGATTTCGGTTGAGGTCAGTTGTGCTAATGAGCGTGACTTGCACCTGGGCGAAGCCTATTAGGTAGTATTTTTTTTATTTTAAATTCAGATTTTAATTAAAATAATCCTGTACACTTCAAGATGCTATGCCAAAGATGTTCAGCCACTGCTGAGCTGTATGACTGGCTCATTTCTGTGCGTTGTTCAGTGATTTCAGAGTGCTCTTGTAGTCTAGGTAACCTCAGAAATAGCGTCTTCTCTTATAAGAGACCTTTGCTTCCAGCATAAAAGCCTGGGTTTGGGAGGTGCTGAGCACCGGGTCCAGGCTAAGAACTCTCAGTGCTTTTCAGCAGGGTTAGGGCTTTGCTGTCAGATCCCAAGTCATGAGCTGCCCCCCTCTTCTTCTTCTGACACACTAAAATTAATATCCATTTAACAACTGGCTAAAGCATTTCTGATGGAAAAAACTGTAACAATGAAAATTGCATCTGGGTTAATGGGAGCAGGGTTGAAGCGTGTACTCGACTTGAAAAAAATAGAGGTGTGTGGTGAGGAAAAACTGGGAAGCTAGAGAAGAAAAAATGAGGTAATGCTCTTCAGTAGGATACAAATTGATATGAGATGAGCAGCTGCAGTCATAATGCCAGTTATGTGTTTTTCAAGATTTATGTTTGTAATTTAATTTTTCCTTAAATGATATCTGTAATTGTTGTTTAATATTAAAAATTATGAGTGGATTTCCTTAACTTGCAATATTTTTGTCATCAGGTAAATCTCTATACAGTAAAAATATTGTTTTATCTGTCAGAGAAATGATCATTTCTTCTTTTACATATAGAACAGGGAAAAGCTAGTAAGAGCCTTGGGAACATGATCATTACTGTGGGCTTTTTGTCTCAGTCGTATATAGTTTACATATGAATTATCTGTTGATTCTCCATGTTCAAAAGCTCTTTGTAAACAACATCTGACAACTTGAAATACACTAGGTTGAATTCTTCGTGCTTAGTTTCAGTGACTAAAAGTTGTATTTTGTAATGTTTAATTTCTATTGTTGTGTTGAGGATTTTTTTTTAATAAAAAAAAATATGGCATGCTTCAGGCACTAGAGAAACAAATGAAGAGATTTGGTACAGAAAGCAAAATCATTTAAATAATAAAGACAATTTAAATTTCGTTGATTTTGTGTTCTGTATTACTCTTCTAGATTTTCAAGTCTGGTCAGTGAACATTCAAGTCACTTCAAGCCTTTCATTGCATTGGCAGTAGTTCCAGTCACTCCCCAAAATAGGGCAGTGGTCCTTGGTGTACCTTGAACAAACCCTACAGCTACCTATAACTTTGCCAGTACAAGAAGTCCAAGGCTGCCATGCCTCCACATTAAACATATTATTTTGAGCTGTGTAACTTCTGGAAAGCGCTGGAATACACGCAGTAAACTGAGTTTGTTTAGGACGTTTGACTTAATACTTACATATAGACTGCCTATATCTATGCTGCAGAACTGGTGTGTGTGCAGAGGGTGTACTGGGACACCCAGTCACCTGACAATCCCAGACATAGGTCCTTTAATTCCTTTTTAATGAAATTTCTGGATACTAGAGGATGCACCATTAGGATCTGTTGTACCCTGCTGTGTCAGCCCACAGGAACTAGAATGCAGGATAATCCTGCATGTGTTTTCCCACCTTTTCTTTATGTATTCTCCGTCTAGGGGTCAAGAGGGATTCAAAGCTTTTATGGGTTGTGTGCTCTTTCTACAGCAAGGTAACCTACAGGTATTAAAACAAAAAAGGATTTAAATTTGTGGTTTTGGTGGGTTACTCCCACCAACTCAAACCAGAATCCAGGCTACTTGCTCAGTGTGAGCTTGTTTGTGTGCCCATGTGCACATATGTGTGCTGAGAAAGCTGAATTCATTGCCTGCCTCCAGAGAGAGAGCAACTTCTCGGTCGTGCTTGTACTTAGAGAACCTGTGCATGACAATGCTAAATGAGGTGGTCAATTGGAAGCTTTCACATTGCTGGTGTAACCGTAGGGATGATTTCTTTCACTTTTTCTTTTAAAAGCGTGATTACCGAAAAATAAGGTCTAAGCCAAAACACATGGATAATCAGGGTTTAAAGATGCATGGACCTCTCCTTGTCAAAAGCTGCCTTGATTGTAATCTAAGTCTTAAGACAAAAATCTCTTTGATCCATAGCATCAAACAACACTGATGTTGGTGAGGAGGATGTAGGCATTGTCTCACATGACCAGTTCAGTGGTTGCTTACATACAGCATAATAGGGCACTGACCGTTTCTCTACCAGCTCTGCTTTCTTCCAAAGGTTAAAGTTATTTTCTCTGGCATCCTTTGCTTCCTTCACAATGTCTTGACCTATAATAAATAGAATCAAAGCATCCAGAAGCTAAAAGAGCAGATCTGAGTTTTACTGAGGATGTCTCAAGGGCTCAAAGCACAAGCTTGAGTTCTGTTGCCTCGCTGTGGTATGGCACAGCCACAGGAACCAGCTGTGTAATCCAGATGTTGCAGAAATCCTGTTCTGTGTGCAGAAAGCAGTGGTGTCCTCATCCAGGGTATTGCTAGCAGTTGAGGTGAGAACCATTTTGTGGAGAAGCCTTTCTGCTAGCTGCTTGGTGCAACTGTGTTTTTTACTGGGGGCATGGGACACATGAGGAATCCCTGGATTTATCTTGCTGCTGCAGTAACAGTGCAGACTGCATTCCCAAGTCTTGTATAGCAGAAATGTCTGTGCCAACAACGCTTTTGAAAATTCTGCAGAGATTTGGGCATACTGGTTTTGTAAAGTGCTGATACTGCACTTTGAAGGAGGCTGTTGTTACAGCATTGTGCTTGTAATTGCTGTCAAAGATGCTAAAAGCAGTGATTCCAATCCAGCAAAACACTTAAACACTTACTGCACTTGGAGCACATGTATACTATTCCAGTAAAATCAGCAGGACTGTCCACTTGCTTAAAATGAAATATCTCGAAGCCTGGCACCGATGGGGCTGGAATGCCTTGCAATTCATAGGAAAACTTCCAAGAAAAGCAAGAGGAAGCCTACTACTGCTCATATTATTAATCCAAGGAAGGCTGAGACTGTGTGTTTTGGAGTGACTGTATTTCCATCAATTAATTGTATGAGCAGTTTCTCATAGGACCTGCTGAATGTTAGGTGGATGTGGTTTGAGGGAGGTGGTAAAGAAGGAAGAGGACGATGTGGCTTATGTGCTGCACGTATTTGTGCGATCTAGTTATGTGCATCCTTGCACAGGAAGGGTTAGAAGATACTGGAAATACTTTCTTCACATTTCATGTGCCAATTAACTCTGAGACTAATTCTGTGAAGTGCTTTTTTGTGTTTGTTTGGTTTTTGTTGTTTGGATTTTTGTCGTTGTTGTTTTTTTTTAGCACTTGCGTGATTTTCAGCAGATATAGGCTAAAGAGTTCACAAAGGGAGCAGATCTCACGTAGTTCCATCTTTGTTGAATGTGGAAAGGACAAATGGATGCATATGAATTAGAAAGATAAAGCAGGAGCTTTTCACAACACAGCTGAAGGCAGCAACAGCTGGGGTCCAATTGTACACAGAAAATAGCTGCAGATGGCAGGTAAGAGGAGGAAAGACTGAAGCAGCACTACATTCATGACAAATATTTTGCTTGTTCAGGTGCCTGGTATTTCTTTGGCAGTAAGAGTCCAACCCTGTTGTATACTGAGCAGTAATGTTCTTGGCAGACTTGATGAGAACTGAGTTTCTGCGTAGCAACTGGGTAGCCCAGTGATATTGGGTCCTCTCAATCCATAGGCTAGAAAATCCAGACTGGTTATCAATTTTATTTATTTCTTTATTTCTTTATTTATTTAAGCAAGTTTGGTTTTGGCTAATCTAGGCTGCATTTCTCAATTCATTGATGAGCTGCAGACATGGGGGTGGAGGTTCTGTTTTAAGTTTTGTTGGAAATGGGATGGATGCTGGCCATCACCACCTTCCTAATCTTGTTCCCATATTGGGCAAAAGCCAAAAAACTTCAAATGACTCAAGGGGTTGCATGGGATTTAGTAAAGCAGGGTGATGATTTGGTGACTGTTGGTAAATCATCAAATTAAATCATTGATCAAAAAAAAAAAAAAAATAGAGCATTCAAATGAAGCACAATTGATGTGGAAAGCAGAAAATTAGAACATTAATCCAAGTAAATTCAGCAGTGACCAGCTCTGTTAATGCCCTGCATCTGCCTGCTGAGACTTACTTTCCTTGAAGACATTTTCTGTCATGCATTGCATTGCCTGCCTAAGCCAGTGAGGTCTGTTGGAGTCTTCTGTCTGTTGTTTTGGCACGCTTCTTGGTTTGATGAGTGTTGTATCCTAAATGAGATTAGTGTTAATCCTTTCCACTGTTCACAGGGGTGACGATTTTTGAAGATGTCTTTGGAAATAGTGATATCTCTCTGTTGTTGTTTTAAGTTGATACATATGCAAGCGTGAAAGGAGGGTCCTTGAAAACTGGTTGTAATCTGATGATAGTCAGGTCACCCATGAGTGGCTTGATCCACTTCCCGTGCTGGTGGATATGTCAGGAGTTGCTCCATTTCCATCAAGCAGCACTGGGATAAATGCAGTGGAAGCCTTTGGCAAACACAATCCTGACATTGCATATGCAAGTTGTTAGAGCATGGGTGCAAAAAGGGTACATGGGTACATAATGAAGTGTGTGAACACCTTGCCATCTATTTTTAAGGTGCTGAGTGTCCAGGGTGTGTTCCCTTGTTCACCCTGATGCTGCAGTGAACAATATCTGTCCCTACATTGAGCACTGAATTGGAGAAAAACCCTTGGCCAGCTCTGATGTGAAGACCAGTGTGTGCTCTGCAGCTTTGGAAGGATTACAGGGAGCAGAGGCAATCCAGGGTGGAAGATCTCTGCCTGCAAACACGACCATGCAGCGTGCACACGGTAGCCAGAACTGATGCTGTCAGCAGCAAGTCGCTGCCCACCCTGTCTCTCGCTGCCTTGCACACCCACACGATGCTTTCAGGTCTGTCTCACAGCACCGGCTGTTTGAAATGACACATACTCTTAGGCTGAATCTTTAGTCTTACTATTCCAAAAGCTGAATTCCACGCTCATTGTAGTTGCCAGAACCAAAACCTGTCAGGCAGCAGCTAATTAGAAAACATTAATGTTACAGTTGCTTCAGAAAAGCTCAATGCCTCTTTGCAGTAGGCTGTCAATTTTTTTTTGTTTTGTGAAGTGGTTATCTACAGTTTTAAAAAACAAAGCTTTTAACCTGAGCTGGTTCTGTTTGCTGTAGTTTTGCTTGTAAGCCTTTCAAATACCAGGAAAGGGGGAGAAGTCTGGGAATGAACTGTGCATGGCCAAAATAAACCCAAACTTCCATCGGCTTCTGCTGTGACTTTTTTTCCTGCCACATCAGCTGGATGAGCATTTGCAGAACATGGGAAGGCGTGCTGTGCTGAGCCTTGAGATCTGCTGGGTTCTGGGACTGATGAAGGCTACCAGCCCCACAGAGTCGCTGCATGGAAGGAGAGAGAACAGCTGTGTCTCTTGCTGATATGTGGAAGTGTTGAAGTGCATATTCAGTGAAAAAAAAGCAATAGCTGAACTGATGAGGAAGTAAACGTGTTAAATGCAAAGTTTTAAAGGTTTTCTGAGAGTGCAGCTGAACCCAAGGACTTGGAGCAGCTGATCACACTTAAATTCTCTCAGCCCCCAATGAAGTGTAGCTTAGAGTGTGTGAGTAATCCTCTGAACTACACCTGTTTAAATGAAGTATATAATTAAGTGCCTTGATAATCTGCAATAAGTGGCAAAGCATTCTGAGGTATCATAATAGCTTTTCTTTAAAAGTGAGCACCACTTGAAATAAATTAGATTCTTTCTTTTGTCTGTCTTTCCCTCCTTGTAAGTTTTTCTAACACTTCTCAGGGATTTTCTTCCACCTTTTCTCTTGGAAGGAGAATGTTTTATACACACATACAACTCAGGTCTGCTGTCCTTTTTGGGTATCTTTTTTCTATGTCTCTCATATCCTTCATCCTTACCTTTTGTAAATTATTTAGGTGCTATAGCTGCATCAGATGAAGTCCAAATCCCACAAATATTTGAGCTTAGATCTGGAAGATGAGAGCCAAAGAGTAAATATTTCTTCTCTTCAGGAACAGGAGATGAAAGTGGACCAGAGCAGCAGACGACAGTACAGCTACTGAAGGTGCAAGTGTAGTGGAAAGAATGAGTGGCAATAGATGTAGAACCTAAACTCCCAGGAATGGAAATATCACTGCTTCTGTTTTGTGATGGGGTTTTTTTTTTCCACTCTTGAGCTGGAGCAGGGCAGCTTACAAACTCAACTTGAAAAATTCTAAATTCTCTTCTAGATGTTGAGCCTGGCAGTCATTTGGGAGAAAAATATTGAAAATGCATTCACAAACACTCTTCTCTTTTTGTCTGTTCTATGATATCGTTCGCCCCACAGATCTGGAGGAAAACTTTATTGAATATGTGGTTATTGACATTAAGGCATGGCAAATGGCTGTTTGGTAGTAGGATCCAGGCTGTGAAACGGTTCATTCTGTGTTGGTCTCTGAGCCATGTGATTAAACATGCTGTGAAACTGTGCAGATGGGCAAGGCGGTGAAATCCTGCACTGATTTGTTGTTCAGGGTGGCAGATGTTTTATTCTCTTGGTGCGTTCTCTGGCATTTCTCACAGACGTGAAACAGAAGTGGAAGCAATTGAATCACTGTGTTCTCTCTCCCTTGTTCTCTAAGGTAGTTTTGCAACTCATTTCTTCTGTAATCTTATGAAGTGTGAGAAGACGTATGCACCTCCCGACTTCTCTTACAACTGTGCTTTACACTTTCACAGGTAATGTTCTTTATCCAGCCAGCTGTAATTTTCAGCACGGGTGGTTTTCATGGTGCATCTCTTGCTTATTGCTTTACCTAATATCCTTAACAGAGCTTTAAAGATGAGCATTTGAATGACTAAATAAACAATCCTGCCTCTAAAACATTTATCTCCTGGCCTCTGGTCTGCACAGCACGCTGCCAGCTGAAGAGGAAGGCATGGAGAAGGCTGAAGAAAACGTGCTGGTGTAAACTGCTGTCTAGGCTGCCACAGTAGCAACCACTTGCTGTTCCTCAAGCCTTTGGGTACCAGCATGTGCCACAGGGGATGCTGAAGAAGTGAAGGGAAACGGGAAACAGGTAGCAAGAGTGGTTTTGACCAAACTCTGATGTCTTCCTTGAGCACGCAGCATGGCGTGATTTGAACTGATGTAGAGAATGGTGGCCAGCTCCTGTAGCCAGTTCATTGTTTCTACGATTGTTGGCTTTGGAAATGGCAAAGCCAACGATTACTAAAATTCTTAAATTCAGTTCTAGAGGAGAATAAATGGAATTAAGAGAGCTTCTTCTGAAGTGAAAGTAGGTCTTTTCTTGCCATCTGATCTTTGCCATTAGAAAACTAATCACATAGTTTTACTGTGTAAGTTTAGCTTTGCTTAAGCAAGAGTATAATTTTATTGATACAAACAGATTCAATAGTTTTTAGTGTTAGCTTTCCTAATTAAAAAATAAATTATTCCATACCCTGTGTCACACATAGGCTAAGAGGGTAATTCAGCTGGACTCTACCACATCCATGATATCTTTTTTACAGAAATATGTAACATTTAAGGCATATGAGTGCATCTCCATACTTACTCTAGGGATCTCTGGAACCCTACAGTATAAGCAGTGGTCAGGTATATATTGTCAGTTTTGGTGAGACATGACTGAGACCCTGCACCCAAGCACTGTCATCATCTGTGATGCCTACACTTTGTCCTGCAGGACCGTGGCATGACCAGGCAGGAGAAGGACTGGGAGTGCAAGCTGCTGTGTGTCTGGGCTGGGCCAGCATGGGCATGTGTGCTTGGGGTGGCAACCAAAGACAATACAGCTGTGTCTGTCGCCTACGGGTGGCTCCAGGCTACTGCTGTCTTTCAGGATTGTTGCCCAACTGCTACATATAGCAGTGGCTTACCACTTACTTGCTTCAACTTCTGACATGATCTTCATTCTCATAAACCTCAAAACTTCCTGTGAAAAATGGAAATTTTCACCTGCAAGTAAAGGATGCAGAGAGACGGGCAGGACTTGCTGGTGATGCCATGGAGGAGATAAGGGTCTCTGGGAGAACTGGTTCCCAGTTTGGCACTTCCTCAGTGGGGAAGCTTAAAGTGTCTGTGGGTGATAGAGGCAAAGCAGAAAATCCTTCTTATATCACATGTATGTAGTCAGGTGGCCCAGAGGGTAATGCTCAGAGCATCCCTTGAGTTCTTCTGGATACTGATGAAGTTATAGCTTTAAGCTTGCAGCCTTGGCTTTCAGTACTGGATTCATAACTATCAAGCTCTGAGACTTTTTTTATCCAACTACGGTGTCATTTCCTTCAAAATGAGTGTAGTGGGCGATCTTACTAAAGTTTGGAAGACTGCGACTGTCAGACTCCTCACCATTTCAGTAAAGCTTGAACAGCTGATAGAATGGGATGTGCTTTTCCCCAAAAATAAGCAGCATCTCTCTCAGTGCTGATTTTGACAGAAACCCCGGCGTCGGTTTAAAAGTAATACAGCTCATATATAACTCTTTGCCTGAGGATCATACTATGCTCCTGTCAGTCCTAGTAGCCATCCCATTCACCGCCTGCCTGGCAGGAGGAGCAGAGAAATGACAGCAGACGAGATGCTGCGGCTGTCACACCTGTTTACAGATGTTCAGTCACTGATGTGAGAATAAGCAAACACGGTATTCGTGCAGTTGCATGGTTAGCAATTTATTTTTAAAATAAGTCACTTGAAAAATACAATGTAAAAAATAGCTCCGTCAGCACTGTCGGTGCAGTTTCCAACCTAGTGCTTGACCTGAGGGTTTCCCTCTCTTTCTGTTAATTTAATGTAAGGGTTAAGGTAAAGACTACATCCTTGCCTGATGAAAGCACATATTTCTCCTCTGAGTGAAGTTGTACCAAGACGGGATGTGGCTCTCCAAATGCAGGAACATACTGATTCTTGTCTGCTGCTGCCATTTCACTCCCTGATTTTATTACCCGCTCTGCAGTGATGAGAAACCGTCTCGCATGTAGGCAAGTGGTATTTACTGTAAAAAGGCTGGGTGAATTCATTGTTGAGCAAATGTTTAAAGAAATAACAATTAGAGATTGCTTTCCTGTTTTGTTTGAAAACACTGAGGCGGGGGGGAAATTGAAAATATAAACATTTTCTCTTTGATAGCCAAGAAACAAATGCTCGAGCTCATATTTTCCAGCATCACATCCTAGAAATGTGGGCATGGAAGAGACTGTAATTAATGGCTGTATTTAGTCACTAAATCTTTATTCAAGTCAAACAGTGGCTGACAGTGGACCACTTCTAAACAAAGCAGTAAGTTAGGGAAGTTGACAGGATTAACATTTGTGGTCTGTCTGCTTCCCTCCTCAAAGCTATGGAGGCGACCACACAGAACAGGCATCTCATGGCAGGAGCTGTATTTTTGGCTTGGAGATGAGAGCACTCACCCCTGGAGTGTAGCAGATTGGTTACACAGTCTGATCATTGGTAATCGCCCCTGAGCAGCTGACTCTTGAAGATGTACTCCAGTACAGTGGCTGCTGCAAAGGGTTTTGGAATCAGGTGACCTACAGTCATTGTTCCTAACTGGGGCTTACTGGTCCTGTAGGATCTCACCTATGAGTCTGTTTCTGAAGTATGTGGGAAACAGTGTGACTCTGTATTTATAAACTCAACATGGATGGCATTTGCAGGGATGTGACCTTAGAGCTGCAATAAAATATCTCTTCTTTGTTTCCTCTCATTTTGGGAGGCTTCTGTGGCTGCCACCTTGCTTTACTGTGCTGATGCAGCCTTGCACCTAATTCCAGAGTCGCAGCAGCATGTGGCAGTGCTCGAGTAACTCTGCCACCATTTGACCTTCCTTTGCCATAGCTCTGTGTGATGGTAATGATGTTCCTTTCCTGCCTGCTTCATCCGCTAGTACCAAATAAGCTGAGTGGTTGTCTCTTAGAACTGCTAAGGGATATATTTATTCAGTAACTTATGTGCTATGTAGGATCCTGTACATGGATATGGTACCTCCTGATGTCGTTCCCACTGGTTCATCAGTAGCAGAGCTCTGTATTTCCCTGGAGGCACCAGACTGTAGCTTCGAAAACACAGCAGTCTGCATGTTTGGGGTTTTTTTTCAGTTTTCTTTCTCTCAATGTTTTTCCTCCTGTTTTTCTAAATAATCATAAAGCACACTTGCTTTTGTGAGTCTGGGGATTGCTGGAAACAGCCCTTCAGGGAGCACAATCCCATTCATATTTCAAATGTGCTACTATTTTTGCTGTGGGGCATTTATTTCATATACAATCTGGACAATGTTTATTTTTGTAGGTCCAAACCCAAGCGTGGGCTGCGCTGCCCAAACTCAGCACTGGATTTCTGTTGTGGGAACCATCAGCAAAACCCTGAGTCCTCCAGAATTAGATTTTTTGTTGTTGTTTTTCTTTATCTGTTTCACAGAAGCAACTAGATAGTCTCCAAATACATTCTTTGGAAAATGTGACGAATTCACAAATAGACAGATTGATGGGGAAAATTGCTGTTAAAAGGCAGGTGGCAAAAAAGCGGTAAGGGCATATGTGTATTCACATCATGCAGACCTGATGCCTACCAGTGGGAGCCCACGCACGCTTTTCTCTGTGCCCAGGAGAGCCTTGCAGTGACAGGATTGCTGCCAGACCTGATTGCCACTGACAGACAGGGTCAGCCCTGGCTATATGTCTGGTGTGCAGGAGCAGACATCTCCCCGCTCGTGTGTCTGGGGCAGAACAGTGGCCCCTGAGCAGGGAGAAGGGTGTGGGGAAGGAGGAGCAGGTGGAGGGTGGCTCAGCTCTTCTGCTCTCCATCTGCTGCTGCCCACACGCATGGCTGACCTCATCTGCCAGAGCAGAAGAAAGGCCTTTATTTGAAGAGCAAAAGAGGCGCCCAGGAGAAAGGGTGTTTGTGATACAGTCGCTCCCATGTGTTGTCAAAGTCCACATCTCTGTGTGTGAGTATTGAGTGCTTGATGCTGAGGGCAGCCGCAAAGCATCAGTGGGAATAAATGCACACCTTGCCCAAGTGATGTACGTATGTCCAAGAGAAAACAATGAACGTCTTAAAATTGTCATGTACCTGAGACATACAGCAGTGTTGGAAAAAATACAGAGGAATCACAGGCAGATGTAAATGTGAGTGCAGTGCCCACAAGCTGCTCAGCAATGGCAGTGAAAAACAAATTAGCCTTATACAGACCTGTGGAGGGAAAAATACAAGCTAAGAAAAAACAAGTGAGTGATGAGTACACTGTGCTTTGGCTGGATGCAAAGCAAACTGGGAGTGCTATGAAGATCTGGAAACCTGAAATGATTAACCAACAAACAAGCTATTGTTTTTCTTCTTAGTCTCTGGCCTTTCCATTTTTCTGTCTCAGTTTTCTGCTTTCAAATGAGGACCATTTATATCACAAATAAAGCCTTGTGCCAACCATCTTATCCATCATTTTGTGTTTCCTTTCAAAATTTAATCTCCTAATTCGAGCTGGCCTGTGATGACTTCTTCCATTATCCACTTTTTAGATTTCAGAGATGCCTTTTCCTACATATCCCCTCAATGTTTCATGTAGTTTCGCACATACAGCTAAGCTGCTTTATTGTTTTTTTTTCCCCTTGAATACCTTCTGAAAAACATCGCTTTTAAAGTTGGTAAAATATTGGGCAATGGCTGAACCGCTGGTGCCCATAATCTTCTAGTTGTAGTTCTGTCTCATTGCCATCTTTGCCTTTCTCCCATTCCTTTGTTTTTGGGTTTTGATCGTGACCTTTTTATTTATCTTCGTAGTTCCTGTGAGATCCTTATATTTAACTAGAATTATTAATGTCTAGAGTTAGACTAATAAAATGAAACATTTTTGAATCACAGGTATTGGAATATTCAGCCCACTGAACAGAGTTTTTAAGGAATTTTATATTTTCTCCACATCTGTGGATAAAGCTAGTGTACCTGTATTGCCATGCGTGTATCCATATATGTCTGAAATCTGTTTACCTGCCAGTGATCCTCCCAAAACGTGCTCCATAGTCACTGGCTGTTTATCATCCAGCTGCTGCATGTCAGGTAGCTGCACTCTTTTCTTCTAAACAGTTAATTGAGTTACACAGGAGCCTAATACCATCCTGGATGCATCTTACTTTGGCCAGCCCTCTTCAAAAAGAAAGCCAAACAAATAAATGACAATAAATTTAAAAGATAGACTGATTTGTTTAAATCACTATATGAGATAAGCAGAGAAGAACTCTGATAGCTGCCAACAGTGCTGGTATATCCTGTTAGTTCTTCAGTTCTAGTGCTATTGCCTCAGCAGCAATGCCAAGGAGCTCTCAAGTTACTGAAGCTGGCAGTAAAGAGCAACTGTTCTGTGGATATCCTTCTTTGTGCAAACTGTCTTTCACGGAAAGAGTCTGAGGCCAAATGCTTCTTCCTTCAGTTGTCAGGCAGTTCTCATGAGCACCCGGGTCAGCCCTGTGAGTGGGAAAGGGCAGCCTGTTCGCATCCGTCCTCAGCTCTCTGCCGATAGACCCCTCCTCTTCTATCAGTGTATTTTGTAACTCAAATAAAAACAATCTTGTGCTGTAGTGTATGCATCTGCTTTCAGATCTGAATTTCAAAAGCACGTGTTTAGATCCAGCTTTTATGCATTGGTTCGTTACAAAGATTCCATTTCAGGTTTTTAGACTTGGTTTAGATTTTTCACCATGCCACTGAAATGACAGTTGTCTTCATACCTGTATATAAAGATGGGATAAAGATTTTTTTTTTTCACTTTCCTGGCCTTCTCTGATCAAATCATAACCATTTGTAGCTTTTCTGCACCTCCTGACTCCACTCCGTCTTTTAAATCAAGTCCTCTGAGCAGCAAGTTCAAGTTAACCAGTGGGAGTTTGTAGTTGGCTAGGTGAAAGCTGAGGTTGTTTGGAATGTGAAAACATATGCCTCAGTCCTGAGGACAGAAATTGCATGTCTGTGCTGGCTCCATGTCTTTGGAGCAGGTAGAAAAAGCTGATGTGTGGGATACAAATGAGATTGTCTAAAAAGAGGATGGTTGTCACCTTGAATTCAGCACCTCTATGTTGTGTGTCAGATATGCTTGGAGTGGTTTGTGTCCAGTTAGCATTAGTCTGGTTTAGATTAATTTCTTTATGGAAAGAAAAAATGTTTGATTTTTCACTGAGAGATGTTGTTAATAGCAACTGGAGCATTTGTCTTAGTAACATCATGTCTCTTAATCAAAAAAAGATCACAGTAACCTTTTGAGAGAGTACATCAATATCCCTATAATTTGCTCCACCAATGTCAAACTTTTCATGCGCAAAATATCTCATTTGCATTTCTGCAAAGGGAAGAAACATGTCATCATCTAAATTCCAGTCTTTAACGAAGGCCTAAAATGAAAATAATATAGATGAGATAATATTTTAAGGCTGTCAACTCATATTTGGTTCATCTTGTTCTGTCTCCAGATGCCCAAGTGCAGTTGGAAGATGCCAATACTGCATTTTCTTGCCTTTTCTACTGTCATAACTAGAGAGCAACAGGGATCAGCTGTGTACTTGTCAGCCCCAGAATGTCGGGCAGCCTTTGACCAAAATCAGTCATGGTCTAAGTAGCTGAGATGGATCAAAGGCAGGAGAACAGGTATTAAGTAGAGGAATAGGAGCAATAAGAGGGTAAATAGAGCTGGATGAAGAAAATGAGGGAAAATAAAAGTGTAATGGGAGCAGAGAAGGAGAGTTAAGAGTGAGATAGGAGAAAGGATGCAAGCTGAAATGTGATTGAAGTGCAGGTGATAGAATCATAGAATATCTCAAGTTGGAAGGGACCCATCAGGGTCCAACTGAGTCCAACTCCTTGCTCCTTGTAGGACTACCTAAAACTGTATCACTAAGAGCTTCATCCAGGTGTTCCTTGAACTCTGACAGGCTTGGTGCTGTGTCCACTTCCCTGGAGAGCCTGTTCCAGCGACCGACAACCCTCTCAGTGAAGAACCTTTTCCTAAAGTCCAGTCTGAACTTCTCCTGATGCAGCTTCATTCAATTTCCTCGTGTCCTATTGCTGGTTACTGGAAACAGGAGATCGGCACCTCCCACCCCACTACCCTCTGTGAGGAAGTTGTAAACTGCCATGAGGTCACCCCTCAGCCTTCTCTTCTTCAAGCTGAACAGACCAAGTGGCCACAGCCACTCGTCATAAGTCTTGCCCTCAAGACCTTTCACTGTCATGGTCACCCTCCTCTGGAGACACTGTGATAATTTGATGTCCTCCTTATATCTAGGCACCCAAAACTGCACACGGTCTCTGCTTTGGTTCCTCAGTTTAATTTTCTTACAGCACACCCAACCTGCATAACTTGGGGTGTATTAGTTATGTCTGATGCTCTTCACTGCTTGATTGTAAGGCTGCTTGTTCTGGCACAAGTCTTTCAGGGAATGGCTGTTTTCTTTTTCCTCTAGCTTAGCCCCAAGAGAAGACAATGGTGGAAAGAACTGACATGAGGCAATTTCATTTTTTAATAAGGAACTTTCCCCTGCTGTAGCCCAGACATGGTGTTTTCTGAAGAGATGAATGAGTACACCCTTGTATTTTAGCTTCTTGGTGAAAAGTGTTCAACATCAGCCTTCGGCTGAAATAAAAAATCCACAGAAGTTATTCTTCTAACAGAAGTTAGCAGGAAGAGCTTGCTAGATTTTGAGTTTGTTCAGTGTTTTGAAGCCACTGGTTCATTACAACTGGTGAAACATGCTATAGAGGAGAACAATTAAAAATTAATGTCAGAATATCACTAGTCCATTATGGATTAAGGCAGTTTTAGAGTTAGACATGAGCTGATCGCTGGTAATCCTTCAGAGATTTATCAGCTGGTCTTGTGGTGGACGCTGAACAAGTGCAGAAAATGCTGAAGAGCTTAGAATCAAACCAGACGAGGTAAGGCAAGAAGGAAGTTAACGTATGAGGGAAGGACTAAGGTCCATAAAGAAAATTGGTTCCACTTTTCCTTTTTTTCCTGCTTCATTGTGCAAATAATCAGATTTGTAACGCAGATCTTGTCGTGACACAAATCCTGACTGGCTAGTATTGCTACTGTTCCCTGCATGTGAGCAGATCCTTGCTCAAAGCCCATCTTGTTTGGAGCCTTCATAGGCAAAAATCAAATGGCAGCCAGGGTTTAGTTATAAGTAATAGGTAAGGATTTTCCTGACACAGGATGTACTGTAGTTTTCAATGAAAGCTGCAGTTCATTCTGAAGGCAGGCGTGACTCAATGATATTTCCTCAATAATGAGCCATGCACTCTAATGCTTTCCAGAATTTTTTTTTTTCTCCAACCAAAGCCAGTTGTAAAACTTTATGGGATTCATATCAGAAGTAATGACACTCTGTTAAATTCCTTGGCAGGGGGTTCACTCTGGGCCATTGTGAGGTACTCAAGGCATATAGGACTTCCCAACAGATTGCCTTCCCCTGCACGTATTTGTGATGTACCTCTTCCTTCTGTCCTCCTGCGTGTCTGTGTCTGCCTTCTCGCACCACTACCTCCTGTTAACCTTTCAGCAGTGTGTGATGATCCAGAAGCCCAGAGGAGGAGCACACTGTGGCTTCCCAAGCCACAGTGAGGAGGGCCATTGCTTTTACATACAGAAGTTATAACATGCACCGCCACAGTCTGACTATTATTCCTTTTCCTGAAACTGTGTGGCACAGTCTGGTTCTCTTATCTCCTTTGCAGTATCTGAATATCCCAGTTGGATGAAGCAGGGTGTTGGATTTTGTGGATATTCTTTAGTTGTGTCTTGTCAGTTTTGCCTGCAAGCATATAAACCCTGCAGCCCTCTGAAATCAGTGACATGATTGTGTATGACAGTCATTAGTGGGTGAACAGAAATCTGTCTGTGAGCATCTGTTTTGAGGGAGCCAAATATAATTAAAGTTTAACCATGCTGCATTTGCTCTTTTATCTACTGGGACCCAGTCCTTCTTCTTAGGGATGGCTGTCATATTTCTTGTGGTCCTTCTGAGGAGTTTGCTGCTTTTTGTTGTTGTCTGTGTGTTTCATATACGTGTGTTTTGTTTCGTAGCTGGGTCAAACAGATTTGTTCAGATTCACTTTGGGATAATGAAACTTTACCTTCTTGAATGTCTTCAAGACTTTCCCAAGGGGAATCCTTTCTGGTTTCAGGTTGTTCTGAATGGGCAGACTCTACACTGCCGTGTTTCCTAACAAATGACGTGAAAAAATGACAAGCATGATTTTTTGCTTATAATTCCCTCAGACTGATTTATATTCTATTCTATTCTATTCTATTCTATTCTATTCTATTCTATTCTATTCTATTCTATTATAATATTTGCAGTAAATGTCAATATAAAAGTAATGCAAAGAGGAGAGCTGGGTTCAGTGAATTCACTGCATTTATTTTCATATGCATATAGCAGACATTGATATGCCATGCATGGATAAAGGATAATTAACAGCAGTTGGTTGCTTACACTGTATTTGCTCTTGGTAAAAAGACACATTGGTAATTCAAATTACTACTTATTGCTCTAAATGAATTAAACTGTAGTCAAAGTGCCTAGGCAAGACTGGGACCTCACTGTGGCAGGCTTTGTGTAAACTAAGTGAAACTGTAGTAGAGCTCAACCATTCTACCAAAAAAGAAACAAGCAAAACCAACCCTGAACTTTTATGAAGAAGTAGGAACAAACCAAACCAAACCAACCAACCAACCAAAAATGCAAAAAAATGGGGTGAAAGAAGCACAGAGAAATGTAAGTTCCTGAAGTTACAGACTCAGCCACTAGAAGGATGCAAACAAGAGTTTCTTGATGAGCACCAGCCTGCTTGACCATGGTGCCCAGTATGTCTTAAACTATTCTTTTCCAGTTGGGTGACTGTCTATGGTCTCTAGTGTTTCTGCTTTGAAGACAGTAGAGCTTTTCCACTGGCTTCTACAAGCCCTCTAGGTTGTACTGTAATGGAATGTGGTTTTGAATTGGCCTGAAACCATGTCATATTCATCTCTTAAATTTGGTTTGTTTGTTTTGCTGACTTAACTTGAATTCATACCAGCAATCTGTAAATAAAAGGCTTAAGAGAGATTTGCAAGTTTCCCACACAAGCCAAGCCTGGGAGATCTTTTTTAGTGTTTTATAATTTCCCACTTCTCTAGGTCACTTATTCCTGAACTGAGCTAGAGCTTATTCCTGCGTAGCTGGTGCTGAACTTCTAAGTTGGACAATTCTTTTGCATCAACATACTGCATTTTATCAGTTATTTTACCATGATGCTGTTTGAACAACAGGATGGATTAAATGTGGTTTTATTCTGTAATTAATTCTATGTACTTGCCAATAAATAAATAATGTCTTTCCGTAACTTAGAGGAATTTCAAGGCTTGGAGGAACTTTGTATAAGAGGTTGTCTTGAGTTCAGGCCTATCAGTAAATATGTAGAAACCATTGTGATTTTTTGTAATATTTTAAACTTTATAACTTCATTTTAACTTGGGTGAAGATGGTAATCTGTTTATTATGGTCATCTATTTGCTTTTGGCTATACTTCCAGTGTACAATTGTATTACAGTTCCTATTGCAATTATGTACAATTACATGCAATTCATATTACAAAAGGACTCATAATTTGCAGGGCACCTTCAAAATGACAAAACGCAGAACTGCTTAAAAAAAAATATATATTTTGAAAAATCTTTCCCTTTTCCTCTGGCATTTCTTGTAATATTAGTTTATTGGTTTAATTACCTTCAAGATGTGTCTATGTAGATAATTTTAGATGTATGTGTGTCTGGTACTTTTTTTCTGCAATTCTAAAGCCTGAAATGTAATAATGATAGTAGGAAACAAGTTTATCAGTATCTGAGAAAGTAAAAGTTTCTCATATAAAGCTGCAAATGAGCAATGTGTGCACTCCCTCAGGATTAAGTACTTACACTCCTCTGTATTGCCAACAGAAGGCAATAGGTGTCTTCCCAAGAGAGATCTTGATGTCCAGTTTAAATTCCTAAATTTACCTCCTTTAGAATGGATGCTGAGTTTCAGAACGTTTTTATGGAGACTGCATCTGAGGATGCAAACCAGATGGAATGAGCCTCTCACTGTGTTGTTGTTTTTTTTTTGCTGATGGCTTTAATTATTTCTTGAGGCATGTGTTGTAACCACTCTTGTTTCTGAGTTTTCTTCCTGAGCTCCCAGTACCTTGTTGTGTTATAGATTTATTCATGCAAGACACAGAATGGTGGTGCAGGATGTATAAGTCTCTTGGAGATATTTTTGAAATGGAGATCTTCAATCCAGCATTTCAAAACATAGGTGGTTAAAGATGAGAGGGGTGCTTGCAGTTTTACTAGATATTTGCACTATTGTTACTGAAAGACTCCCATGCTGCTTATTGGATTTTTGATTAGTGATGATCAGATTGTAAAAGGCTGGAGCTGCAGTTCTGAAGACTTCAGTGTGGCTGGGTAGATGGATAGCTGTCAGGCTGCTGGGGTGAGGGACAGCCCTCTTTCTCCCCACAGAGCAACAACCTCCAGAATAGTTTAGGGTTCATTCAGATCAAATTTTCTTTTCCTGCTACCTTTCTTTAAGAGGTCCCCCTTATTAGGCAGTCCATCTGAGCTCAAAGATTGGGCTAAATGGTGCAAGGATATCCCAAACCTCCATTTTTAACTAAGCTGCACCTCTATTAGAACAAGTGGCTCCTTCGTGAGAATGTTTGGGACCTCAGCAATTTTTTTCTCCTTCATCATTTAAACTTTTTACCATACACTCATGGATGCCATGAAAAAACGAGATGATTATATTTTACTCAAATTGGTTTCAGTGAGGTCATAAATAAAACCTTGCTGTAGATAAAAATATTATAATTAAGATCATTGAGTTAATTACTCACCTAAGTATGAAAGCTTTGGACTGAAGAACCCAGACAGTTCCTCAGTGGTGTTAGGAACTACACTGCCATGCAGTTGTTGCCAAGAGCTGTTACACTTCTGCAAGGCATTTTTGCAACTTTTTTTGGAGAACAAGGGCTTAACAAAACAGTGTTTAGGCTTTTGGTGCGGTTCACTTACCTAATATTTTTGCTTACTTTTTGCATTCCAGTACCTGAAGTTTATTCTCAATCTTAGACTGCTTTGGGCCAGATTGATTATTTTAAAGTTCCATCTGTAGGTGTAAGATACCACCACACAATCGTGTGTGTAGTCACATGTGCGTGTACAAGTGAGTAGCAGTCTAAGGGTATGTGTGTACTTGTCTTGCTTCAGTCTAAACCTTGTCTCCTAAACCACTAAGGTTGCTTTTAGCTGGTTTGTTTCTTTGAAGATCTGAAGTTCAGAAGGCTCTGAACTTCACATTTGAAGAAGAGTCTATGAATTTACTTCGGCCAGAAGGCTCTGGAGAAACCCTGCTTGACCTTAGAGCCAGCCTATTTTCTGATTACTTTTCTATACCCTTTACATGAAAGACTTCAACTGGTAGACAGTCTGGTGATGGTTATTTTTTCCTGCACCTGAACTGTGTGCCAGACTCAGGGACAGCTATCAAGCTCAGGGACAGTAACATTTCTTTCCTGTTTATTACAAGTGAGACACTTGTACTTTCAAAACCTTGCTTCAAGGACCCTAAGATCCTAAGACACTGGGGAGAGCAAACTTGCTTCTTCTAAAGGCATTGGAGGCCACTGCATTGGTCTTTCTCTCTGAACTGTTCCAGCTCTCCAGGCTAATAGTGATTGCATAGTTCAGATTCCACTGAATAAAGTGGGGGTAAAATGCAAATACAATGCACTTTGGCTTAATTTTCTTTGTTCCCTGCTCAGCCTTCCATAACACAAGAAAAACTGAACAAGCTCTTCTAGAAATCACTTTTGGGTAGGAAAAAATTCATTCCCGAGGAAAGCTGTTACATATTCATGTCTTTACTTATCTTTTGAAGTCCCACCAAGCGCCAGAGTTCAAAGCACAAATATCAAATTGCAAATAGAAGTATAATAAATTATACATTGATTTGTGCCCATCCTGTGCATATGGCAGCCATCAAGGAATGCTAGTTTGCCTGCATATATGTAGACAAGGTTATCTAGAGAGAAAGAATCAATCTGTAATGTACTATATTTTTCTGCAATGTGCTCTGAACTGTTTGAACAATCTTAAGCATAAGGATGTAAACACAGATGGCTTGGCTGTTCTGTTTTTGTTTGGCATGATAAGGATGTCATCAGCTGCTGTCTGGTTCAGCCACACTTAATCATCCCTTGATGGTCTTAGTACATGAGCAAAACCAAGGTTGTGAGTATCAGGGTTTGTGAGAACATATGGAATATTTGGCTCTGATGGTGGCTGTTCTCACACTTTGATGAAGGTTTCTGCCTCCCCCAAAGAGCCAGTGAAATGGCCCATACGGATGTGCCTCTTTTTTCTTCAAAGCAAAGTGATACAGGCTTATTTTAAGCCATTTGTGAAATGTGTTTATGCTGTGCCTGCTAACTTTGCAACAAAGGGGATGAGAAACATGTTGCTTGTCTTCCTCAGGCTCTGCTGTGGGAACAGTAAATCCTAGGTGATAGTTGAAATAGTTACCTGATGGCACTGAGTTCTTAACCACTCAAGATTTACACATGATCAAGCTTTTTGTCTCTTCATGATATTCAACAAATAGTTATGTTGGAAGAAATGTTTCTTAGCACAATTAATACTACTCTTGAAATACTAGAAAATAGGAAGTTGTCAGTGTTTTTTCACCTTTTAATTTTTATTCTCTTGTGTATTGTGTGATTATCTCACTCATGAGACAAAAATGCAAGGGTTACTTTTTAAGGAAATTCACATGTTTTCTTCTTCAGATATAAACCACTACTGAAGCATTACAGAATAAGTTGAGGGAGGGTGTGCAGTCTACAGGTTGTTTGAGCCATATGTTGAGCCTGATGGGATCAAGAAGTCTGGCAGCCTGCCAGATGTTGGTATTCCATCAAGTGAAGTGTACACAGTAGGGGTGACATTTGGCAGTCTTATTTTCCTCCTAGAAGCTTCTCTGTGTGCTTTACTTGACCTTCGTGCTGGCTGCTACTCTTAAGGTCTCCAGACCTGAAGAGGGCTAACACTGCGTCAGCTTTTTCTCCTGCTTTTTTCCATCTCAACTGGAATACATTGGTTTTGTTGACCCTCAGGCTGTGTGTCTTGAACTAGGTGCCAAGTAAGCTACCAAAAATGTTTGAAAAAATAGCTTTAAGACAGACATGATAGATATACCTCAGATATTCTGTCAGTGTATCTCAGTGCGCCCTCCCCCTTTTTTTTGTTTATGAAAATGTAATGCGACTTGAGAATGAAAGGGAAAGAAAAAAAATGACAGGAAAAAATGTCGGACAGAAATAACATATAGTTGAAATAAAGTTGCATCCATCGTTATCCGTTTTCTTCCTCTGTTTTTTTTTTTTTGTTTGAGGAGCCTGATAGCTTATGTACACTTAGAGAAAATAATCATTACGGAATAAGTTGATATATTAAATCGTTTTGATTTCCCATCTGAGGCTTTCCATTTGATGCCTGCAAGTATTTTCCATGGGAGAATTAATCTCTGGAAGTCATCATAGAAAAATTTCTTCCCAGTGGGTTTGTATTAAGATGGCAGGGACTGACCTAACTCTAATGTTATAATATTTGAGGATAGATTCCAAGTGGCTGTCTCAAAGGTGCTGAAAAAGAGGCATTTATATCATATCATTAGGTACAGCAGAACTGCAATGGTAGCAATTACTTCGCTCCATAGGCAAATGTTCCCAGCCTGTCTTTGTAGTACAACCATCACTGTGTAAAATACATCAGATGTATAGTTTGAAAGCTTTTGAGTCTGCATGGAATAGTAAGTAATTGATGAAATAGAGCTAAGCTATATTATGCCTGTTAGTGTGGTTTAGTTAAACCTCAGTCAATTAATTTTTCATGGGCTGTGTAGCAGGGATTGGAGCTAGCATGCAAGACTTTTTTTAATTGCTACTGAATTTTGGATTAACAGTGGTCAACATATGAAATTTAGGGGAATTTTTATGTATTATTTTTTCTCCGGAAGAGTAAGATGTCCAAAATGTCGCATCCTTCTAGGTCTGGCCCCTAACTCCTGCCCCTTGAAATTCTTTTAGTCTTTGTGAGAAGCATCCTGATTACAGAGCATTAAAGGATACAGTAATTTACAAAATCACTGCTTTTGCCCATGCCTGAAGTCTAGTGATTTAAACATTTTTTTTGTCTGAATTTATTTCTAGTTTTGGAATTGTGTCATTGCTTCCATTGCTGTGAATGGCTGCCAATTCCCATCCTTTATCCCCTGGGAATAGCCTAAGCATCTTATTAGGCTAGGGGAGAGGGAGCCGAAGGAAGATCAAAAGAATATGAAGGTCAGCCACATACTCTGCTATCAAGATTCCTTGGCCACAACAGTAAATCAATAATGAGGCATCAACATTTTGGGGGGGATGAACACAGATGCAAAGATGATTGTGGAGGAAAGGCTTGTGCAGTCATTTTTCACTTTGAGAAACAGGATTAGGCTTTGTTCAGTTTTTTCCTCTGCAGCCACTCTCAGGCTCTGCTCTGCAGTTTTCCGCTTACACCTCATCATTTGACTTTTCTGTTTATGGTGGCAATGCCTTTTCCTTTCGCAGATGTGAAGTGTCATTACAACTAGTTTGTGTTCTGTGGAAACCTAGAGAAAATAAACTTCCCTGGTGGTTACTTTTCTTTCCCTCTTTATCCTTCAGCACATGGAGAGCCACTTGGCTGTCTAAGAACAACCTAAACTTCCACTGATACTGTGTAGCTGTGTGTTTACTTCCAAGCCGGTAGTATCTCCTTTTGTCTTTGGAGCAAAGTTGTCCTTTGAGACATGAAAACATTATGCCCTGGGCAGTGTTTCTTTCTTTTTCCCCAGATTGGTTTGCAGTTTTTTGGTTTGGTTTGTGTTTGGGTTTTTTTGTTTTGTTTTGTTTTCTGTAATAGATTAGAGCAGGAGGCCATATAAGTCCAATTAAATCCAGTAGTTTGGCATTGAAGTTACCAATGCCAAAACTATTAGGAGATTGTGTAAGAAACCCTCCAAGAGGTGGAATAATCAACACCTCTTTCTTCTTACATGTAATTAAAGAGCTTAAACTCAGAGACTCGGCATTTGAAGCCCTTCTAGAATCATGTTTAGTATTAAACTGACACAGCTATGCACATTGCTCTTATCTCTAAAGGAAATCCTGTTCTCTCTGAGTTTCCCAGTGTGACTACACATGGTGTGAAAAGGTCCTCTGCTTTGCCAGTTTTGGAAATTGTAAACAGATTCTAATAGCTTGCACTTATGATAACACTGATGGTTAGTTTTATAGCCTCCTACAGACTTTTTTCATACTGATAGATACTTGCCTTTCTGATTCCCTCTGTTTCTATTTTTTCTTTTATGTGCATGTGCTTCTGGAATTATGAAAGTTATAACTGTATGCAAATGGGACTAGTGCTTCCCCAGCATGGTGTCCACAACAGCATGCTAGCCTCAGTTGTACTGGTTATGTGGAAGGTCAGATAGTTCTGCTGCTAGAATTGTTGTGTCTGGCACATCCAGATAATTTAAAGTACATCTGCTTTATTGTCCTGCACGCTTTTTTTGAAATTCACCACCACCTCAAATTTAGAGTATATTGATTTACATTTTAAATTACATGTGACTTAGATTTGCAGCTTCTTCATACAGTTTGTTTGCATTTCTGCTCAACACTGATAAAGCTTGCTCTTTTGGTTGATGTAGTATTGCTGGCATCGTCTGGAAAGAGAGGAAGAACTTTTGAGACCAGGGATAGGATGAGAAACTTTTCCTCTGTTTCGAGACTTCTCAGCACTAAAAAGGCCTTTTGTTTGTTCTCAGTCTTCCATGCTTGGATGATGAAATCCAACAGCAGTTGGTTGAGAATAATAGTTTAAGAACAGCAGGGTTCTTTGAAACAATAAAAGCTATTTCAAGAAGGCACAAGACAAATGTAAGTTATGGGAATGGAATCACAGCATGTTTGTCACTAAGGTATCTTGAATGCTTCCTATGCAGAAATATGAGAGTGAAATAATGAGGGTAAAACCACTTACCTTCATACCAGTTATTTACATGGTTTCTTGCAGCTAATTTAACAGAATAACCTTCCATAGAGATTTACTGCAGTCTGCAAAATGCATGTTCTTATATAAGGTGCTTGGGTAGCTGAGCTTAGGGACAAAGACCAAGCTGACCTCAGTTCCCCATGGGAATACCTTAGTTAAAGCAAAGCAGCTTCTATAGCCAAGACCAAACTCGTAATTGAAGGGTCTGCTACAGCTCTGGTCTTCTTTGGTCATCTGGTCATTCCTTCCTAAATATCTAGACAGCTGTTGGTCAAGGCAACTCTTAGAGTGGTTCAGTAGTGGTCAAGGCTGAAACTTGCCCCTCCAGCTTCTGAGATATTCCTGTTAAGGAACAACTTCGAACAATGTTCTCATCCAAAAGGACAAAGACATTATATCTACCCTAACATCAACTGTGACAGCAGCAGACGAAGTAATACACAGGTCCTAAGAATACAGTGAATTGGAAGAAAAATACAGATTGATGGAATTGGGAGGTTTTAACAAGATTTAAAATAACAGATGAAATCCTGATGCTTACAAGTTAGAGTGAAAATTTTCCATTGCCACTGGTAGGGTGAGCATTTTGACAACTATATTTTGAAAATAAGCAGCTGTTTTTCCTAAGCTTGTCAACCTGAGACTGTGATTTCAGGGTGAAGCAAGGACCTGAATTAATTAAAATGAGAATTTGAAGTTAACTGCATAAAGCCTTTGCATGGATCCTCCCTCTTCAGAATTAGACCTATTTAATTAAATTAGTTTGCCTTAGGTGTCCTTTAATTTTAGTTGTGTGGGGGTTTAATGCATTTAAACTAATCCACTTGCAGTGAACATGGAATAAACATCCCGCTTGTTGCTGTATACCCAGTCTTCACATTGTAAACAGTAGGGGATATTCTGGCAAATAGTGGACAGAAGAACTTGTTTCTCTACATATTACTAGTAAATAAATAGTAACCAGCACATCTTCATTTACATAATAGTGTGTGGTTTAGATCAGGAGAATATATATGTGCACGGTTCTGTGAGACGCAAGGGAATTAGTGTGGAGATAATATTGCTCATGTGGGGTATGTCTTTAGGGCAAAATGTTTCTTTAAAAAGAGCTTAAGAATTAAAATGTGGTTATGGTGCTTTTGCAAACCTGTATATTGCTGCCATCTTTGGAAACTGTGTTCGATTGTTTTGTGATTGCAGCTAGAAGGTTTTCCAACACAAATGTGCACTGCAGTGATCACACACTGCCAGGGCAGAGGGAAATAATTTTACTTTATGTTTTCGGAGTATGCCATAATGTAAAAGTATGCTATCTAAAATTTAAACAAAAAGAAATACCAAAATATTAGATATTCTGAAGTAACAACAGGGATTTTACGAAACAACATCTTGGCTGGGGTAACATTTCACCTCTCAGCTTCCCATTTCCAGAGTGGCGTGTGGTGAAGTCAGGGCCAAGATACAGCACAGCTGTTAAAGCCACTGCTGAGGTTTCCTGATTTCTGGAAAACAGCTACTAGAAGATTCAGCTGTGCTTTCAAATCTCGATGCCATCCTGAGTTCCCAATACGGTAGCAGCAGTTCTGTAGCTGAGTATGAAAATATGACAGACACCTGATTCTGGAAGAAATGGAGCAATGTGATTGCTAAGTGATGGATTTTATGTGATGCTACTTAAGAAAGCTATCATTTTTAGAGTATCAGTGGCTGGTACCTGACATATTGTTTTTCCTTCATGTGAAACATTCTGGTTATAAAATAGGATTTTTCTGCTAACTGGAAAGTGTATCACTTCACTGTTCAAGAGTCTCATTCTTCTCCTCATGACCCTAACGCATCCTCTTGTATGTCAGTAGGAGGTATTCAGCTCAGTGGGTGTTCCCATTACCACTTGACATTTTGCTGTTTGGTTTTCTGCCTGTTGCTATTTAATGATTTGAGTTCTTTCTGTGCCAGCTCCAGAAACCATTTATCAAACAACGTATGATTAGCTCTACTTAACAATATTGACATAGTTACTAGAAAAGGAGTTTCATTTCTGAACAGTGCCACAGCATCCCCCCTCACCATCTGCTCCTGCCATGTCCCTCACTGTCACGTTTCCCAGTTAATCCTTTGCTCTGGTCTCCTCGCCCAGCGCTCCTGGGGAGGGTGGCACAGGCTCTGCACGGCTTTGCCTGGGCTATAAAAACCTGTGAGGCTAAAAGAGGGTGCAGGTCACTGCAATGGCAGTTACGTCAGTGAAGGTTTTGGCTGATGTAATTTGGTGTATATTTGCTTTGTGAAGGCATAGACAGACAAACAGAGGAAGCACAGAAAAGCATTGCAGACTTTCTGTCTTTAGCCTACTGTTTATCATAGGCACTTCACAACTTCCATGAGTGTCAGGTCTGGGTGCCTCACAGCCTTTAATGCAATATCTCAAATAAGACTGCAGATGGAAGATACCCTTTGGGAGAACGAAGACATCAAAACTGAGGAAGAGGTTCATCTCACTGAAGTTAATCTACCAAAAAGATCGATTGCTAGTTGATATTAATCACCCATGCTTCCAGTGGAGAGGCAGGCATATCTCCCAAGGATGATTTACGTGACTGGGCAACCCTTACTGTTAAGTGGCAGTAAGAGGCCAGACTCAGAAGGATATTCAGCTTCAGATGAGCTCACATGGAGGCTGTACACATTCATGGTAGCAAAATTATTTGCAAATTATTAAATCCATAGGCAATAGCATTTGGCTTATGAAGTTCCTAAGCTGAAAACAAAGGCTGTGAGTTGCTAAAGGTAGTATCAGACATGCTTGTCCTGTTGTGCTCTTGTTCTTTCATAAGCATCTATTTATGGCCACTGTTGGAACTAACATGGAAGGGAGACGTACTTTCTGTCTGACACCATATGGCCATTCCTGTGCCCTTATGAGGCCATTTTACCCTGAGAAGGGGTGAATACGCATTTAGTAAGAGATGATTTCTGCAAACAGGCAATTGGCACTAAGGTTTATTTCCAGATCTGTGGTGAAGTGCTACTGACCTACAAACAGAAAAATTGGAAGTCAATTTTACAGAAAGAGCCTGTGCCAGGTGCTGAATGTCAATGTTTTATATCAGGTCACCGCAAGCCTTTCGGAGATTCAGCTGAGCTGTTTCACCATGTGTTCCCCTCAGATGGTGCAAGCAGCTTGTTTGAGCCTTAGACAGTACAAGGAGATTCAGATCTGACATCATTTGCAGTGTGGTGTGTAGCTGTGCTGCTACATGAATGCTCCCTGCCTCTGTGACAGCAACAGGTGAACTAACAGGGTAGAAGCTTGTCACCTTAAATAACCCACTGAGGGCACAGAATGTGTGGCCCAAAAACAAAACCAGGAATCACTCACCAGAACAGTGCTCATGGCCTCCCACTGTCTTGGGCACATGCACATGTATGTATACCTCTATATTCTGAATGTTTGTTCCAGTTGAAAGATTTCGCTGAATTGACCATCCTAAGTGCTGATACCCTTAAAATTGTTTGCTAAGGAGGCAAGCACCTCAGATTGAGCGGTTTGCTGGCAGTATGGTAAATGTATGCCACTCATTTTCTGCGAAGGTCTTTAACTAGTGTCTCTGTGGCTGTTAAATGGCAGCATGACTGCGTAAATACACTTATGTTTGAAGTCAGAATTGCCTTTTATAGCAATCTCTACCTAAAAATAAATCCTAATTAAGCTGAGCAATGTTTTCCTTATCAAATCCCAAGGCATAAAAAAGGCTAGTGGAATTGGATTAAAAACGTCAAGCTGTGCTTGTTGTGAAATGGAAGATTATGCTCTCTTTAAAGCGTACTCTGTGTTGAAACCGGCAGCAAAAATCTCTGACGCCAGGAGAATGTATCAAACCTGACTTTTCAATTTCCTGTTTGGTTTCTTGCAAACTGCTTTTGTCTAATCATATTTGATCTCAAAGTTAATTTTATTTAATGTGGATTAGCTTGTATGACATATCCATTGTAGTCTTTCATCATTCTCTGTTTCATTTTGAATGTGACATGATATTTCTAGTACAGACAAAATTTGTTCAGCAGTCAGCTTTGAAAGAGAATCTGTCTTTTATAGCTCTGTAACATGTGTGTTATAGATAGCAAGAAAAAAGTTACTTTATTCTCAAGATTCTCAAATTCTTTGTTCTAATTTGTAGATTACAGCCACCACTGTGGAGAGGAGAGGTGGTTTATCCTCAAATCCTGTCCTGTTTAGCAGCCTCCACAGCATAGAGCCAGGCAGGGTGTAGTTTGGTACCAAAGGGAGAGGTTACTGGGAGAGTCAAAACATGATGCAGAGGGTGTTAAGAGAGATTGATTTTACAGCTCAGTGAGTATTTGGCCTGGTAATGTATGGCTGATGGTATAACAGCCTTCTGTGATGTGGCTGAATTAAGACAGGGCTGGTTCCTCTGTTATTCATAGGCCCTGGTAACTTCAATACTGCTGAAGTTGTAATAGTACTACTACTCGTATAACACCAGGAAGGATTTTTATTTTATTGTTACAGAGCCAGAGGGTTTCAGCTGTAGAACAGAGCCCTGTTGATAAAGGCAAAGAATAACAATGCCAAAAACGCAAATGCTCTTACAAGTAAGGAGTGAAACAGGAGATTGTAGTTGTGACTAATGGTTAGAAGCTGACAGCAGAAGTAATGGAAACTACTGTGAAGGCAAGGCAGGCTGGTGTTGCAGCAAGGGTGTTTCCTAAGGAGAACGTTCCCAGACTTTTTTTAGCTTTCCTTGAAGCACTGGATTTCTACAGATCTGAAAGGAGAGTGTAAGTAGGACTAGGTGTCAAGGTTTTACTCATTTCTCAAGATCACACCAGTCATCAACATCATAATGGAATTTTTCTCTTATGGTCAGGCTGGCAGAGGGATTTGGACATCTGGCTCTGGGTTGGTTGGTTGGTTGTTTGTTTGGGAGGTTTTTTTGGTTGGTTTGTTTGGTTTTGGTTTTGTTTTTTCCCCAGTAAAGCCATGGGTTTGGTCTGCTGTACTGCTGCAGTCCTCCAGAAGTACTGCAGAGACTTGAGGCTTTACAATGCCTACACTGCATGCTACAATACCACTCTCCCTGCAGTACATAATAATTGCAGTTCCTGAGGTTGCTGACCAGATCTTTGGCTTTTAAAGCATATTCAGAAGCCTGTGCCCTGATCATTTGTAGGTATGTGGAGTAGGTGTTCTGCAGCCTTTTTCTGAAACACTGTCCTCTACTTGCATAAGACTGTGGAGCCTGCACTCGGTCAGCCAGGGGAGACTCTTCCAGATCTGCAATCCCAAACATACAAGGGACAAGGACAGAAGCAAAAAGCTTTTGTGTGAACCCTTTTTTAGTAAAACATGGTTTTAGTACTGCAGTAGGTAGCCTTCTCTTGCCTGACAGAGGAATCCATACATTTGCAGGAGGATATAGTTTTAGACCTCTATGTAAAGTAGTTCTCGAATCATGAAGAATATGTGTTGTGATCTAGGATGAAGTTGGGAAGACAATTGGAACCTAGTTACATGGACAAGGTTACTTTTTTAAAACAAAACAAAACAAAACACTTTTCTGTATTCCTGTATTGAATAACTGCTGTCTTACTGAGAACTTTTCCTGGTACCACCAAGGGATCCACTGAAACTACCAAAGAAACTTTGTCCTTCCCAGCACAGAAGTGTGGGGTGGGAGAAGTGTTGGAAATCTGGCACTTAATTCATTCCTATGGAGCCTTTCAAAATCCAGTTTGAAGTTTTCCATTATATAGTTTTATAAATCCTGAGTCATTTCAATGGTGTGTTTTGCAAGTGAAGTTAGCGCACTGACTACGCTCCACCACTTTTATAGCAAGAACTTCTGCAGTTCATATGTTTTTTATGATCTCTATATAAATCAAGGGTTCATTTCAGAGTGATACATAAAAGGGGAACAAATTCTTTGCATCATGTTGTCTCTGTGCTTGCTTGATGCCTTACAGTGGTATGATACCATTGCTGGTACTCACAGAAGTATCATGTTGCTGTAAACTTACATTTTGGCATGTGAGTGCTTTGTGGATATGTGTATCTCTTTTTTCTAAGTGCATATAATTACTTAGGTTGACTTGGAGCCTGCGTGCTAGCTCTTTTGTATATTCCATGTAATATACACGTTTTCTGCAATAATATTGATTCTAACAGAAATGGAAGAGGTATTGTAAAGTCTGTGTCTGTGTTAGCACCATGTATATGAAATCTCAGGTATTTTGCAGGCTTGCTAGTGGTTAGTCTTTTGTAATGACTTTGAGATAAAGCAAATACAGACGTCGTTCTTGAATCTAATTTTATCATATTTTTCTTCACAGCTTCCTGTTATGGGAGGAGCCTTTATGGACTCACCCAATGAGGACTTTAGTACAGAGTACTCCTTGTTTAACTCATCAGCCAACGTCCATGCAGCTTCTTCCATGCAGAATCCACCAGAAGAGACATCCCGTTCTTCAAATGATGCCATATTGTTATGGATTGCAATAATAGCAACAATTGGAAATATTGTGGTTGTGGGAGTGGTGTATGCCTTCACCTTCTAGGATGACTGTCACTCCAAACACTGGAAGAGAGGGTAACTGCAACAGTATTTGTCATGTGTATGTATGTATGTGTGTATATATACATGTATATCTATATAAATACATATAGGTAGGGGCTTTGTTGATTAAATGCTGCCACAATCATAGAAATGAAATACAAGGTAATGATCTTGAGTCTTGATGGCAGAAAGTTTGGATGCAATTGCAAATTGTATGGCAGTGAGAGTTAAACTGAGACAAAACCAATACCAGTTTTGTACAGAAATGTAATAAAAGGGTGGCCAGTGTGGGTATAGCAAATACAAAAAGAAAGTGAGATTTATATAGAAAGTGCGTATTTTCTACTGTTTAGATTTTTCTATCAGCTGTTCTGAGTTTTGTCGGCTTTTTTGTGCATTTTTTACTGTGGTATAATATTGTATGAAATTATTCTGTCATATTTGCTGGACATCTTAGTTTTCCAGATGGAATGAATGGTCAGCATTGACTCAGTTCATCGTGTGTGAGTCTTTAGCATGTATACACACTGCCAGGCTGTGTTCAAAGTCATAAGTCTTAAAGCCATGACAGGCAGATGCGTGCTACCTAATACTTGCATTCCAGTATCAATCTCTGGATCTTGTAATCTATGAATGGAAGAGGCACAGCTACTGCTGGGTGTGGGTGGTCTGCTGACCCTCTGCACTCCAGAGAAGGAAACGTTAAATGGAGCAGCTGCACAAGCTCCCATTTCTCTGGAGAGGTACTGGATTGCAGTGGGTTGTAGACATGGCCCTTCCAGGAAACAAAGGCCAAACAGCATGCTTTTCAGCTCATATCGCTGTAATCCAGACTTCCCGCAGCAGCCACGTACTTTCATAAGCTTGTTGGTGTAGCAAAAGCACGTGGGGAAATTGTGAAGCCTCATAAACAGTGAATGATGTCTGTGAGAAAAATAGAATTGAAAGAAAGATTGGACACTTACATGTTCTCGATGGTGAGAGTGCAAGAGTCAGGTATGTCCTGGGGTAGAAACAACACAAAAATGTAGTTAGTGACAGATATTCCAGTGCTTATATTTCAGCATTAATACCTGTCTGGGTTCTAATGAGGGTCCTGGAAGTGATTTTTATATAGCCTGCTTTAGGTTACAACTCCAGTTATCATTTGGATTTGTTCTAGTGGGGGACAACATTTTCACTGCATTGTTCACTTGAGCAGTTCCTTTTCAAGAGTTGTATCTTTTCAAAGCAAGCTGTAGATTTCCATGTTTCAGAGATTATAAAACCTTCAGGGAAGAAAGGAAAAAAAAAATCACCTCTGTTGGAAATATCTCTCTCTTCCTCCTTAAAAAATAAACACAAATATATAAAATGTCTGCACTTTGAGAATAGCAGATAAATTCTTCCTCTATGTCTGCATTTACTGTATAGGAATTCTGTCTCATACAGCTACTACCCTAGTTCCAGAAAGCCTTGTCTGCAGGCACAGAGACTATTTTTGACGCTTGCCTGCCACTGAGCTTGAGGCTGCACTAAGAGCTGCTGAATGTATAGAGAGGCTTGAATTTCCTTCTTTTCACTTTAAACCCATTTTCCTGCAGGGCTTGTCAATAACTACTTGAATTAAAGCAGCATGCCCCAAATCAGTATTTATAACCACTCAGTAGTCACCATGTGTACTTTTTTCCCTATGAACTGGCCTTTAAAGCTAGGAAAAATACAAACAGAGGTAGTGGAAGGAGAAAAGCAACTAAGTTATTTTGAGGATGCAAAAAACAATGACAACTCACTTGAGGAAGTGAGCTTCTCTGTGTGTATTTGTTTCTCTGTTTGGAGGCAGGATTTTGTGAAGATGGTTGAGGACAGACGAGATCTGTGCTGGGTAAAAGTTTGAGAAGCCCAGTTCTGGAAGATCAGTGGGTCAGAAAGCAAATTCCGTCTACTAAAACAACTGTGAAACAAAAACAATATTTTCACTGTCCTAAAACAGCTATTTGTTTCTTCATAGGCAGAGGATAATAAAAAGCAGGGGAGGTGCATAAATTCTTTACCTTTCCTGCTCTTACATTCCTCCTTATTCTTGCCGAGAAGAAAGCAAACTGTGAAGTGGGGTTAGAAGACTGCAGAGAAATTTCTAAGTGAACAGGACAAGGTCTGGTGTACAAACATATAGGACTCACGGAAATATTGCTTAATGTAAAGTATTGTCCCCAACCATTTTCTGATATTATATTGCCTTTGTAATTGTATCAATTACTCGTGGAGTTTTCTTTAGTGTTTCTCTAGGCTCTCTTGTTATGCAAGATCATACAAGCACTGTTTTTGCATGAAGAGCAAAACACTTCCACCATGATTAAAACCAGTTTGATGCTATGGTACTTGCATTGTACAACTTAATGAATTTGCTAACGGAATGCTTTGTTTAAATTTCCTAGAATATTAATCTAAGCGCAATTAGAAATGTTTTTGTTTCTCTCCCAAAGCACTGGACTAAATTCTTTGACCATGAAGAGCTTTAGAGTGGGAACAGCAAAGAGCCACCACTCTGCTAAGGAAACTGAGTGACACTTCTGCGTTGCTTGTCCCAAAGAAAGTACCTACTTTTGTGTGAAATTGATAGTAATAATAGGAGTGTTGCAAAACAAGGAGTTCTGCCTCCCTCATCCAGATCATCATCATACATATTTTCATTGTTAGAGGCTGAGTTGTCAAGAAAGGCCAAACAGAACTTTAATTGGCTTGACAGGGTGACATGGCAAAACTGGGTTCAGGCAGCAAGTGCAGGCATTTCCTCTCTCATAGTTAAGGGGCACACTAAATGTGCAGCTTTTCTGTAGAGATAAAATGAGATGCAGGTGCAAGGATACTGTCCTGCATGCCAGAGTCTGTACAGAATATTGTCAGAGATGTTAAAGATCGTTAAATCATAGTGGGCAGAGCTGGTTCAAGCTCTGATCTACTTTGATAGGGATAACATGCACAGTACCTTTCTGTGTGTTGTCCACTGCAATGACTTCCATCTTCTGGGAGGTTAGGGAACATTTAAATTCAACCTTCGAAAAAGGGGACTTATCCATCATTAAGTTCAGAGAAGCCCCAGGGGAGAGTGGAGAAGTGGATGAATAGTGGATGTTTCATAGGTATGGCCCTGTGAAATGCGTTATCGCTTCTTTATATGTTATGCACTGAACTGTAAGTGCAGCTTGACTTGGAGCAGTGTAGCTTCTCCCTTCCTTGGCGACAGGCTCTTTGATAACTGCTGCCACTCAGGGGTGATGAGGAAACCCAAACACATTCCCCACACCTGTTCTCTGAAGCTCTTCTGTGAAAGCAGGAGAGGGTTCTGGGTTTTGCTGAGCACTTTGTGTATCAGCATGAGAGCAGTATTCCACTTGTAGAAGATCTGTGCTTTAAATAAAAGCATCTAGCACAGATAACAGTTGCAAGACCCTGATTGGAGTTTGTTCTGTAGCAGACAAAGCAAAACACTTTCTACATGCAGTATATAGACCTCTAGCCATGTTGTAAACTTCGTTTTATAAACACAAGTAGTAGTACTGTATGTGCTCTGCAAAGTTATTAATGAGGCATGGGAGGCAGGGAGACAAACTGGATGCCCTAACAAGTCTCTTCTAGCCGTGGCCTCTAGGCATCTATGGCAACGTATCAAATAATCAAACTCTCTCTAAAGATTTTTTTTTTACTCTAAGCAGCCAGCAGCAGGACACAGTAGCTGTGCAGCCACCACAGCAAAGATACTGAAGGCTGAACAGTTACGAAGGTGGGTGCAAAGGCACAATAGATAGAGGAACTGAGTGGGAAAACCCACACAGCTACTCCTGTTATATTTTTATCTGTAGGGCTAGGAGGCTGTGCTTGTCCACAACATTAACATCCTCCTAAAATAAAATGAGGGAGAAGGATGCATTGCTTTGTCAACATGCTTGAAAAACTGAACAAAAGATTTTGAAACTGATGCAACAGCAGTAGCAGAGAGACCTATCTGCTACGAATAATGTATTTAGCCATTTGAGTGGGCAAGTGAGGTGATAGATACCTCAGAAGCAATGAGAGCCCCTCTCCAAAATCCTTGTTTGCAAGGGGACTTGAGGGCTGTCAGCATCCCACCAAACTGCTGAGCAGCCTGTTATAACAAGTCCCAAATCAAGAGTGAATAGAAGCAGCCAGCCATTACAGTCTTATCCCGTACATCCATTTGAAGATAGAAAATGTGCTTTTGTTGCTGGGACCAAACGGAAACAGGAGTCCTTAATCTATAGGTTGTTATGCGCTTTGTCTATTATTAGAAGCTTTTGTTTTGCTATTCTCAGACAGGTCCAATTGTTAATATCCTCTTCCCATTTCTCTGCAGGCTGCCAAGAGTTCTTAATTTCAGGTAGCTCTGTCTATTTATCCAATGTAATTTTACTGGGTTTCCTGTGGCAAATAACAAGGCAGAATCTGGAAAATTGTCTTTTTAAGGAGATAAATAGGCCAAAAATCAGAATTCCAGATCAAAATGCTTCTGTGCTTTCAGAGAATTCAGAGCTCTGGAGAACTGGATTTCATCTGGTTAATGCACAGAAAGGAAAAGGGCAATCATGTCCCTGGTGATAATGTCAGACATCAGGGTTCTGACAGGCAGGGCTGAGCGCTTCATTAACTCCTGCTCTGCCCCTCCGAGCCCTCCTCGCTTCCTGGACACACAGCCCGAGCTGAGTTTAAGTGAACTAAGCATCAGGTACAGCATGTCCCTCCTCATCTGACAGCTTGCTGATCCTCAGGGAAACAAGTGTATTTATTCCATTCGCAGAAGAAGAGCCAAAGATCGATATTCTGTTAGGTATATTGTTATTGGTACATTGGTCCACCATCATAAGGTAAAGGTAGGGATGGTTTAACATGTAGTTAGCCCATTGTCCCTCATCTGGGAATATCCTAAAGAAGTCCTGAGTCCTTAAAGTCTCCTACTGCCCTTCATTTGACACTAACTTTTTGTGTTTCCTCATATAGCTCCTCTCTGTCTTTTACTTCATCTTTTCAACTTGAAACAGGGAAAATGAAGTCACCACTACACTCTTCACTGGACGTGTAGGAAACTCCTAACAGCTAGGGAGCAACCATGTCTCATTTAAGTTTTTGGCCCTTCAGGCACAAAGAAGGAAGAAAGCATCCTGTTGTCTACCCAGGAGCTCCAGGGGAATATGTGCCTTTGCAAAACAAAACACATAGCAATTTTATCTCATTCTGGCCTCTGCCATAGTACTTATATTGAGACAAGACCTACACCAGACCTCCTTTGCAGTAGTCTGTTTTAGGAATTACAGCAACACAGCCAAGAACTAGAAAAGAAAACAACCCTGATAACACAAACCTGTCATGTATCAAATCATCTCAATAACACGCCTTTAAAGCCAGGTTCACTTGAGAGCCATAGGAAGAGCTGATGGGGAGCACAAATGGTGTCTCCATCTTTTTTGGAAATCTTGGGAGCATTGTGCCACCCATTCTCTTTCCTATGCAGGCTGCTAGATATTTTTCAGCTGTAGAAAATACTCAAAAAGCCTCTCGTGTTGGTAGAATACATGCAAAATTTACTTTCCAAAGCTCTACTTATTCTCCCTGCAAAAGCAAAAAACACCTAGGTTTCTAAGGTATGGAATGCTAATTAGTCAAGTATCTTCTATACAGTAGCATCACCTCATTTTAATCTACAGCTGATGCCAGTAGGTCTCAAAGGGGATCTTACTAGTACCCAGACTTTAAAAAGTCTGAAAACAGAGACAAGTCACTTCTCAAGAATGTCTCAAAAGTCACTACCCAGCCCTTTAGGCTGCATCATTCATTATTCCTCCCTGAAGTACCCTGATGTGACCTCACATCCGTCACTTTAAACACCTTGTCACCACCACGTGTCTCTATGACTTCATTTTACTTCTCTCCTTGTCTTCCCTGTATTCTTTTCATTCCCTGTTATCAGAGCATGTGAGCATTTGGAAACCAGCAATGTTCTTCAGCCCTTCTTAACCACATCCTTGATCGACCTTCACTGACAGTAAGGTCAGTGATAATTAAGGACTTATCACAGTAAGTGCAAAGATCAGTGATATAAAGTCTCTTCCTGTAGGAAGATCTCATTCACTATCTGCCTCAGCAAACTACAAGCAGAAGAGTAAGGTATGGCCATGAAGCTTGGTAACTGTATTGTCAGTATCCATACAACCCAAAGCTACCTTTTAGAAATCCAGATTTTATGAATACACTGCACTGTTCTGTAGGCAGCATTTACTGAGCTTTTCCAAACCCAAAATCCTTTTTTATTTTTAGCAAATCAGAATCAGTGGTAATGCACTTGGGGTAGGGCAAGGGGAGTGGACGTGGGCACTAGGAAGAACAGAAAAGCTTCACATTATTTACTGTAGGGTCAAGGCCGTTAAACACTAGCCTATTCAGTAAAGAAAAACAACCACAATGTGCTAAGCCATTTCAAATCTAGTCACACCTGTAGTTCTCAGATGTACAGCCAAGCTGCTGTAGCCAGATCAAGCATTTCTAAATCTCATTGTGACCAAAAGGAAATTTATTCCTTGGCCAGAACTGAGAGAGCTGAAAGGGTCCCTCACAAGTCCCTGGCAGTTCTGCTGTTGCTTTGGGAGCTTCCTGAGCTGCGGTCGCTGGGGTGATGCCGCATTTGCTGTGGAGTTCAGTGCCAATAATGAGCAAATAAAATTGAATTGTTTACAGGTGCAGGCCTAAAACTCTTCTCAGTTACTGCCTTCATAAGGATGATGGAAGTTCCTAAGCCTGCAAGCTGCTCTATCCAGGGGGACCTTTGCCTCCACCTGGAGTCAACTGGATTAATAACAATTCTGCTACTCTTCTGGCATCTGCTCCAGTGGATCAGCTTGCAGGACTAGCTCTGAGTTGCTGGGATTTTATTTTAAATATATCTGAAAATGTCCATAATTTCCTAATCAAAAGAAAGAAAGGAGAATGCTGTATTTTTTTAAATGAGAAGGTAACAAAAACCAAGTCTGAATATTTTGATAGATGTGCTGGAAGGGTATGTAATGTAGCGAACAGTTGCACTATTTTTTCTATTATCTGAGCACCTAACCTGAGAAATATTTGTTCTTTCTCTAACTAAGACCTTTTTCTGTTCTCAAGTTACAAAGTTTGGAAGGAGTAGGGTGCAAAGCTTCAATTAAATTTTAAACTAATGTAAATAAATTTAGTAGCTAGCTTTGTTAGGTAGCCTGTCACATTTGTTTTTCAGTTATGTCATCTCAAATATTGCCTGATTGTTGTTTTTTTCCAAAATAAGCTGAACAGTGACACTTCTGAAAGCATCTGTACTTCATGCAAAATTACAGTCATATAGAAATGACATCCTTCAGCTCGTGTAAAACAGCTTTACAGGAGCCCTTTAGTATGCACTGTTATTTCTCTTAATTATTGACAATTTAATTCTCTTGTGATTTCTCTCTGCTACCCTGTTTTGTACACTAACAGGTTTGCAGGGCTTCTCTCTGTTGTTTTTGTAATATACAGTTTGGTTTAAAGAAAAACCTTCACTCTTGTAATCATTGTTCTTGAAATGTGGACCTCTACCTGTAAAGATAAAAGCAACTTACAAAGTGCCCTCTGTTTTCTCTAAGTTTACTGTAATTAGAAAGTTTAGTTAACAGAAATGTATTATTTTAGGTTATTGTTATATTCTTTTTCAGTTATTGAAAGCTTTCACTATGTGTGTACTTAGTACTGGTTCATTCTTTTACTATGGTGAAAATGAAGTTTTGTTAATATCGGATGGAAGTTGTGTTTTTGGATAAAGTTCTTCAAATTGATGGCAGCGTGTGACTTTTCGTTTTCTTCTCGTTCTACCTGAGAGTACTTTGAAGTCTATAAATGCAGTTATTTACTTATCACCTCCAATGACACGCTGACACCGATAATTTGTTGCCATTTACAAACCTGCATGATTTGTCAGCGTTGGGGAACCATCTCCATCTCATATATGGCACAAACCAAACACTGCCGTTATTCCTACAGAAATGCATTCACCTGCTCTCAAAGTCCAAGAAGTGCCTCAACACAGTCTGGAACAAAACAAACAAACAAACAAAAAAGTTCTTAATTTCTTCAGACTTAAGTGTTTTGGTGGTTTTGTGACTGTGGCCCCAAACTCCCGTGCCAGTGCAGCCATTCCGGAGGCTTTTGGGGACTCAAGGGGAGCATTGCTGTAGGATGTTCAGCAACCTTCATAAAAGTAAATCATGCTAAAGGATGAAAGGAAAACATTTGGATTTCCTAATGCAATGCAGCATGTAGTTATCACATGCTTTACAGTTCTCCAAAAGGGATCCAATGAGGCAAGTACCTTCAAATCTACCAAGAGAATGATAAAAGGACATGCTAAGTGACCTATCATGCACAATTTTAAATAAAAGTTTTACTTACCTTTGAATGGATTGAACTCAGAACATCACAAAGCTGCACATGCCAATCCTGATAGAAAGTTTGACAATCAATCATTAAAAATAAAAAAAAATCAAAGACATGTTTTCTTCTAGTCCAAATATTTGTCAATATAGCAACATAACATATTCCAGAATTTACCCATTAGAATGTAAAGGAGTGCAGTTGCTACACTACAGCAATATCTGATTATAATTCACTTTTCCATTGCAGCTATTGAATCATGCAGATCTTAATTCTGTTCGTTTCTAAGTTCTGCACAATAATTAGAAAAGAAAATAGTTTAGAAATTGAAGATATTGTTTTGTTGAACAGTCAAGGATGAAGAACATCAGTCGTTTAAAGATTTAGCTGTGTGTGTTCAGACTAACAAAAGTAGCCTAAATTGTTGGCACTATTTTCTTGCGCAACTTTACATCAACAAACTGGGTGTTAATATCTACTAATGCAAATTGTTTTGTAGCAAGACTAACAAATAACGTCAGTCTTTTAGCCCAAGAGAGACTGTCCACTACAGCATTTTAACTGCCATATTTTGCTTTGCCTAATGCTACATTGTATTTTTGCTTCAGATCAATATTTTGGAATGACTGACTTCACTGCGTTAACTGCGGCGTGCACATATCTCGCATGGGGCTTGATGAAGTACCTCTGTAAACAGCTTGCTATCTGTTTCACTGCCTGCTGTGATAAAAGAACCATCAGAATCAAACAGGAGCTTGCCTTTGGCTTTGAATTCTTATGAGATGCTGCAGTGTTTCCAAAAGAGGTGACAGCAACGCAAGGCAGCCAGCTCACCTGTCCTCCTCCCATGCCCATCCTCAGGAGTTTCCTAGAAAGGTTTCATTTTGAGCTAAGTAATGCTCTTTCTCGCAAAGGCTTTATTTTGATCTAAGAAAATAATCTCCAAAGTTTTTATTACAGTTCGCAAAGATGCACCTTATAATTCTGAATACATCGCATCAACTGATTCCCATTTTTCCTTTGCATATTCAGATAATCCTTGCCCATTAGAGGCAAGAGGAATGCTCCTTTTGTGAAGGTTGCATTTTTGTTTGGTTGGTTTTGGTTTTTTTTGGTTGGTTGGGGTTTTTTTGTTTGTTTGTTTGTGTGTAGTTTCTGTTTCAAACCACAAAGATTTTATGCCCACAGATGTTAGTTAGATACAGAAACAAGGTTTACTGGTCTGTGAATTTCCCTAGTGATGCCTTAAAGGGTAGCTGAAGTGATTTATTATCCTCTGGACCTCCAGGGTAGCAAATAATTTTAAACAGACATTTTTATTTTCTCAGCATCTCAGTTCTTCCAAGCACTTGAGCAGTTTTGTTGTTGCTGTTTTTGTTTGGTTGATCAGTTTTTTATATCTTTCTACTCTTTCTTACTCTGTGCTAATACCAAAACTCTTTTGATGTCTGGCAATCTAGAATTCCTATTCTTCATCGAGTTTTGGAAAAATAAAAAGCCAAACATTCTAAATGTGAAAGAAAGAAAGAAAGAAACATAAAACTTACAGTATTTTGTCCTATTTCAGAATAGTTTTGTTCAGCTTTAATTTTACCTATAAGATGTTAAAAGGCCCATGATATGACAAGAATCAGAGCTTTTTCGTACAGTGCAATGCAACAGCATAATTATAAAGAGCTTTGGACTTTCATATTCTAAAACTTGTAATATAATCCTGTCACTGAAGCAACTTTTAAATATATCAAAATTGTCAAACTGATTTTTTAATAATCTAGTATCTCTTTTGTGATAAAAAAATGTTTCATCAGATACATTTTAACATATCCCAGTGCTGGGGTTAAGAATGCTTTCCACAGTGAGGCTGATTTAAGTTCGACAAGAGCTACCCTCACTTTGTAGCTTAACAATCCCCTGCTTCTTTCAATGTTTCTGTACTTACCATGCATCAGTTCATGCTAAGCAGGGAAAAGCTGTCTCAGAAAACAGCCATGTCAACAACAAAAGACTTAGGGGTCTAAAAAGCCCTTCTTCAAACCAACTGATTACTTGAGTAGCGTAGGAAATCATCATGAGTGCTAAAGAAAACCATAGTAGGGTAACTCTGATAAGAAACTCCTGTGTTTTCTGTGGGTTTGTGTGCAGCACGAGGCCGTGACCAACAAACCTACATGGTAAGAGACTTCCATTGTAACCCATCCATTTTAACAGGAGAGTGCCATGGGGAAATAAGTAAATACTAAAGCAAGTGGTGAAGCACTTTTTTATATTCAAAAACAAACAAACCACTAGGGCAAATTTGGCACACGAAGATAATGTCTCTCTTAAACCATGTTAGTATTTCCTTTATGGTGTAATATAAGCCAGAGAAAATGCCACAACATTATTCTAGCAGAACGAGAGTGCAAAACCATTACACAACTGGGAAAAAAAAAAAAGAAAAACAACACAACCCTAACATAATTTTTTTTTCCTGCACTGCAGGTGTCAGTTGTCTATTCCATACACATCCACAGACCAAATTGTAGCACAATAGCTAGATCTAAAACAAAACAAAACACAACCTGAACAAACAAAACCAAAACCCCGAACAGTTCCAGAGTGCAGAAGGGCGAATTTTGCCTGTGGGCTTTATTCTGAAGGATAGAATGTGCTTTTTGTAGCCTGCTGGAAGGGCACCTCTGCTGAGTCCCTAGGAGCAATTCTGTGACTGGCACCTCAATGGCGAGAGCGACTTTGGCATGACCCATTCCTCATCCTGCAGACACAGTCAATGGACTTCACTTTGCATTCCTCATGCACTTCCCATTTAATGCTGCAAGGTTTTCACAACACCAAAGGCTACAAGATAGGACTTTATTTTTATAACCAGCTAATTATCTTGTCAGTGCAGGCATTTGTTTTCTGCCACTTTATTTAGCATACTTACAATCATGTTAATGTATTCCTAATGCATTTGGCTCACACCAGTGTTAAAATTCCACTGAAAAGCTGCCAGAATTGATATCTCAAGTCTCCACTCAGCTGTGAAGAGTGTACTAATCGTATTCAAAACCCTTCTTGTGTTTGCCTGTATTTTCAGTTCAAGCACAGGAATCCATAAACTTCAGCTTATAATTTCTGTTTATGAGGATACCTGTCCCAGTCCCATCTGAAAGGCTGTCTGGCCAAGCCTTATTTCCACTGCCTGGCAGAGCTGTGTAAGAGTGCTTCTGGGCTGAGAAACATGTTACATCTGGAACAGTCCTGGTCCTCACCTGTCTAGACTGGGACCTCACTAGAGTACACCAAGTTACTTCTACATTGCATGCCAGGGCATTCCTTGTTTGGGACCAGTCTGGTGTATGCCCTAGTCTTGCTCAGGATATATAGGATATACAGACTTACGTGTTTTTTTCCAGCAAGCTATATTGTTTGGAATTGTTGACACATGTTACCCTTTCAGCTTGGAAATCTTGTAATAATTAGGTTCAAGACAATATATTTTTGGAGTGAGAAATTCTAGTGTCTGTTCAATAAAATATAAGGTTTCCTTGGTTTAATTGGTTTAGTGCAATCTGTGAGGCTGTCAGAGGATGGCATAATTTTTTTCTGAGTGGAATTACAAGGAAGTGGAGGAGATTTCTGAAAAGAAACCATTAAAAAAAAACCTTCTTCTAATGAGAATTGAAGTAATTTTTCTGACTTGTGATATTATTATTTACAAAATGCCATTCCATGTAAACTTTGCAGTGTCTTCAACACTTCAGCTCCTTTAAGTCTCAGAAATATTTAGCTTGGATTTGAGGCACTGATATACATTAAGAGCTGTTGTTCTTCCCTATGAAATCAGAGGAAAAAAGCCTTATCAGCTTGCATGGAAAAACAGCCTCTAAGTCTCTATTGCTTAAGTTTCCAGATGTGAGGATCTTCATGTTCCTTTTTACCCTTGACTTACAAAGTTACCTCAACACATTACAATACCTAGGAGTTATTTTTATTTTACAGTGATTTGCTTCACTTCCCTTCCTCTTCTCTCCTATCTTCCTTAAATTATGTCAATGTACACACTACAAGTGCCTTCCATTCTTCAGATTATCTGACATTGGAAAAGTACTTAGGTTTCCCTGGACAGCTGCGAACTGAGACATGAGACGGAAGTATTATTCATGATGAAAACTAAGATTGCACAATCTAAAATTTAAAATGATGTTTCCCCTATCTTGCTTTGGAGACTAGTAGCTTTGAAATAATCACAACCAAAGTATTACCCTTCTTTTCCATCAGTAACAAATTCTGTTTAATGTAATATTATAGCCTTGAGACAGAATTAGAGCTCTCTACTGGAATGCAACATTATCCACTATGAACTAATCATTATATCACATCACAGTTAAAGTGAATGATGAGTCTTTTTCTTTATAGTTTACAAAAACAAAATTATTTATGTCCCATCTGTTCATTGGAATATGAGTACTTCATAGAAGGTGCTCCCTGCCCCCCCTTACTGTTTGCTTTATCCTAAGTCACATAGGATACAGTCATGTTAGTTACATAGAGATGAATCACAAATTTAAAATAGACATTGAAAAAAATAATACAGCCCATTTCTTCTCCTAGATATGTTTTTCAACAAAGTGTAGCTTTGAAAAAAAACTCCTCCTCAATAAATGAAACTCTGTTACAGAAAGGATTAATAAAATATAAGTTTTGAGAAAACACTGTTTGGGAATTTGTGATCTATTTTTGTAGAAAATCAAGTTAAATAATCAAAGTGCCTTTTGTGTTTGGAATCCTTTTAAGAACTCATCTTAAATATTGTTGATGGTCTGTAACACAACCTTGAAATTCTCCTCTCTTGTGCAGTTTAGAAACACATAGAAAACTTATTTTTGATTGCTTCCTATGTATTTTGCTGAAAATCCTCGGAAGCAAAGACTTTAGAATTTTATTTCCATTACTGAAAATAGCATCATCATTTATTGATTGGGGCAAATCAAGCAATATTTTCAGCAGATCCCCAGAAGATAATCTTACTCATCTTTTCCACGCACATTTTAAATTACTCTGCCTTGTGCAATACTGGCTTCAGTAGGGTCCCTCTTGATTTAGACTATTAACAGTAGGCTCAGAGCCAGACACTTCATTTCATATATGTCCTAGAAAATGTCCGGTAGGATGATTGCTAAGTGCAAGACTGAGAGGAAAAAAAGGCAACAGTTTCCAGTCACCCAAGTCAGCATTCTATAGCAAGCTCAAAAGCCAGGAGAATTTAAAAATTCTCCCTTATAGTGTTGCCATGTTACCTGCCAGTATTTCCATAAGCAGAATGACAACTCAGCTTTCCCTTTTTGAACTAGCACATTAGAAGAGTGAATCTGTTCCTCAGGTCCTACTAATGTTTTTCCTCCTTTGCTATGGGAACATGCACCCCTGAAAGCAACGAGGGGAAAGTTCTCTGCATAAGGATATGAGAACTGCTGCTTAGCTGACGTATAAATGTGTATTGTTCTTCAACAGCTGTGCATTTTTAAAAGCAACCCACCCCGAGACCAGTAGACCTTGACAGAAATGTGCTGATGTTATGTTTCCCATCACCACTCTTTGATACTGCTTTCCCAGTTTTCCATGAGTGATATCCTGTCTCACTAGGGCATGCATTAATAATCAAATGTTTGCTCTTTCTGGTGTTTCACATCAAAAGAACGAGCGCTTCAGTGAAACTATATGCAGTGCACCTTCTGTGTTGCTACCACACTTTTTTTTTCCTTTTGTTGGCTTCTTACGTGATGTTTTATTTTTAATTTTGGTTCCTTTGTATCTGTGGGGTTTCATTCTGCAGTTCAGAAGTCACCATTCAGGAAATCTCAGAACCTCAAGTTAATTAGTGGGAGCTCTTATCTTAAGTCTTCACTTAGTGAATCATATACTGGACATTTTCGATGTTGAAAACCACCTCTGTTGTGGGTTTTTTTGTTGTTGTTGTGTTTGTTCTGTTGTGTTGGGGTTTTTTTGTTGTTTCTTTTTTGTTTGTTTGTGTTTGTTTGGGGTTTTTTAGGTTTTGTTGGTGGTGGTTTGATTTTTTTTAACCTACAATTAAAAACACCAAAACACCTTTACAATCAGGATATACACAGGATTCAACCAAACTTGCACAAAAACTCAAAGGCATTTTTCCAGTCTCAAGGATATGTCTATACGACATAATGCACCATTAGGCCAAGACACCTGAAGACACTTCCCTGTCTACACTCACATTTAAATTCACTTTAGTACAGTGTTCTCCTGGTGTCAGTATATCGCTTTCTCAGGAAGCTCCCTTTTGCAGGAAGGGAATTCCTCTCACCTGGCTGTACTGAAGATAGTTTGCCCATACATTCACCAGGCATGTCTGCACCCGAAACACATCCCTGTGTTGTCAGGCACTGACAAACAGTGTTGCTGTGCACAGTCAGAACTGACCCCTACCTGACATGTATCCAGAGCATGTACACTCCTTTAATTTCTTGTACCACACCTAAAGGTACTTTCCTTACTTTCCCTGCCCCCAGAGGCAGCTGTGAACACTACTCTATCCCTTCATGTGCCTGCACATGGAATAGCTGACATCCTTGACCCTTTTCTCCATTGCAGCCTACTCTTTGGAACACTCTGAGGAACTGAGAGATGAGGCTGAACCTCTGCAGAGTCTACAGTGCCTACACCCATCAGACACAGGCACACCTTATCCCAGCACCAGCTCCCTCAGATACAGAAAACAAGATATTCTTGTCGTGTGACAACGATAGTCTAATCTGGGGGTTAACTATATGGGTAGGTGCAATCTTGCTTAGATGGGTCATCACTCTGAGGTTGTTATCCACAAACTTTTAGAGTGGTATATTGGCAGAGTAACACTAATTTGAAGTTTAACAGAGCCACACTGCTGATCTTAGTAAAACTGATTATTTAGGAATGCCAAATAACTGAAGTTTTCAAGCAACCCAGTATTAGTAGGAAATTGTGATTGTTTTACTTGAGCCACAGAATTGGCCCTATCCCAAGTATTTAAGTCACAAACAAATTAGTTACCTGATAATTTTCAAGGTACTTGAAAACCAGCAACAAAGCTGGTGACAGGGCAGGAAGAATGCCCTATGAGGTGCAGCTGAGGACTTTGGGCTTGTCTAGTTTGGAGAAAGGGAGGCTGAGGGGCGACCTCATTGCTCTCTACAGCTTCCTGAGGAGGGGTTGGAGAGAGGGAGGTGCTGACCTCTTCTCCCTGATACCCCATGATAGGATGTGTGGGAATGGCTCAAAGCTGCACCGGGAGAGGTTCAGACCAGATATTAGGAAGCATTTCTTTACTGAGAGAGCGGTCAAACACTAGAGCAGGTTTCCTAGAGAGGTGGTCGATGCCCCAAGCTTGTCAGTATTTGAGGCATTTGAACAATGTCCTTACTATGCTTTCACTTGGTCAGCCCTGAATTGTTCAGGCAGTTGAACTAGATGATTGTTTGTAGGTCCCTTCCTACTGAAATATTCTATTCTAATACTCTGAAAAGGACAAGAAGACAGTATCTTTTGGGACCTACTGTTTATTGTTTGTTTGGTCTTTCTCTTCTAATTTATGTAAACATTACCTCAAGAATTTCAAGCAGACAATATGTGGGACATAAAAAAA
>VWYH01006088.1:882096-914341 GCA_013399365.1 Pampusana beccarii | reverse complement strand
CACACTTTTTTTTCCTTTTGTTGGCTTCTTACGTGATGTTTTATTTTTAATTTTGGTTCCTTTGTATCTGTGGGGTTTCATTCTGCAGTTCAGAAGTCACCATTCAGGAAATCTCAGAACCTCAAGTTAATTAGTGGGAGCTCTTACCTTAAGTCTTCACTTAGTGAATCATATACTGGACATTTTCGATGTTGAAAACCACCTCTGTTGTGGGTTTTTTTGTTGTTGTTGTGTTTGTTCTGTTGTGTTGGGGTTTTTTTGTTGTTTCTTTTTTGTTTGTTTGTGTTTGTTTGGGGTTTTTTAGGTTTTGTTGGTGGTGGTTTGATTTTTTTTAACCTACAATTAAAAACACCAAAACACCTTTACAATCAGGATATACACAGGATTCAACCAAACTTGCACAAAAACTCAAAGGCATTTTTCCAATCTCAAGGATATGTCTATACGACATAATGCACCATTAGGCCAAGACACCTGAAGACACTTCCCTGTCTACACTCACATTTAAAGGAGGGGTTGGAGAGAGGGAGGTGCTGACCTCTTCTCCCTGATACCCCATGATAGGATGTGTGGGAATGGCTCAAAGCTGCACCGGGAGAGGTTCAGACCAGATATTAGGAAGCATTTCTTTACTGAGAGAGCGGTCAAACACTAGAGCAGGTTTCCTAGAGAGGTGGTCGATGCCCCAAGCTTGTCAGTATTTGAGGCATTTGAACAATGTCCTTACTATGCTTTCACTTGGTCAGCCCTGAATTGTTCAGGCAGTTGAACTAGATGATTGTTTGTAGGTCCCTTCCTACTGAAATATTCTATTCTAATACTCTGAAAAGGACAAGAAGACAGTATCTTTTGGGACCTACTGTTTATTGTTTGTTTGGTCTTTCTCTTCTAATTTATGTAAACATTACCTCAAGAATTTCAAGCAGACAATATGTGGGACATAAAAAAAGAAAAATAATGATTTCAGACTCAGAGGAAGACTGCAATTTCCACCATTGGTGAGAAACTTGAGACTTTCTTTATATTCCCAAGTGCAACAGAAGTGGAATGAGCAGTGAGCTTCTTCAGATAGATGCTGAATTTAAGGAACATAAGTAAGTGGAAACATCCTGGTAAATGATTGTGAAACAGGCAAAACAGTGTCAGGGCAACAAAGCCACATGCTACAGCTTAGAATTAACTAAAAATAAATTGTCTACAGCACAACAAATTATCAGCAAGTCAAATGGCCAAAAGAGGAAAACCATAATTGTTTCCTCTGGGGCTGAATTTTTGAAAGTAAACACTCAATCTAGTCCAGGCTTTGTAATGGAAAATAGAATTCAATAGCATGGAGGAAACACTGAAGAATTATACAATGGCAATGCAGTATTTAAAAGCCTAGCCACAAGAAGGAAGGGACTGATTATGACAGTTGTTGTTCGGCAGCCGGTGTTGAAAGCAGATGGAGAGGAAGTTTGGTCTGCCAGAGAGGCAACAGTCTGGGTGCTGGGAGACCTTGGCCTCCGCTGGATCTCCTGTTTACTTCTGATCTCTGAAGCAGACATCGAATCCCCTTGTTTACACAGTACTTCCCAAGTGATACCTCTGTCTGGGAGGGAGATATGATCAAGTTTTTCAACCCACTCTAAACTAGAAGAGAGCTGACAAACAGTTCTTCAAATATCGTCACACAAGAAGTCAACACAGTGATATAATAAGTAACTCCAAGAGACCACTCTATGGTGATGACACAGATCACGGCTCTCAAAGAACATGGGACACCTGCCAGTTTCATTTTAAATGCACTGCTAACACTTAATGAAATCTATAATTTCATTTAAAGGCTGCCATTCGGTTTTTTTTCATCAAATTTTCTGTGCTTAAGTTCCCCTTACATGTGTGGTTGACTTTTGACCAAGTTAAGCAAGGATCTGTCCAAATTAAGGGAACATTTTGTTAGCATAGATGAGATGATTGTTCTGGGAAAGACTCCAGCCCAAGCCATTTTGAGCATGCCTAATTATATGGATGGAACTGCCCAAATGATTAGTTAGCTCCCTGCCTAATTTGGAGAAGTTTCTAGGCCTCCCATGTAGAGAAACACATTCCTCTACAAAAGTTGAGATGCAAACACATTTTCTTATTCTTAGGAATAGAGTTTGGACACATACTGATCCCTAATACTTTATTTCCAGAGCTGTTACAAAATTACAGAGCATGTTACAAAATTCAAACACATGCTGGTACTTCTCCAGTGCAAGTTCTGATGCTAATAATCCATTTAGCTTTGCTGAAAAATCATTTATCTCCTTAATAAATTGCTTGTCAAAAGAAGGGATTTGGCCAGAGTACCAGTTGATTAAATTGGCCAAGTACTGCCTCACATCTGGGGATGAATCCTACAGGCTATAAATTGCTCATAAGCTGCCACATGCCATAACATAACCTGGTTTTATCCTCCATGCTAAACCTGGACAAGGAAGAAGTAAAGGAGCTAGATACTTCACTGTGCATTATCCAAAAAGTCTCCTCTAGCAGGGAGATTCTCAGCTGAGGAAATCGAACTATTCTGTGTCATCCTCCTCTTCCCATATAAGACAGGGATGAAAAAGCGCACAGCAGTATGACCTTATGCTACAGCCACATGCTCAGTCACATTATTTTATCAACAGGAGAAGAGATGGAGAAACAACCTGGATCAGAGAAGGTGTAAGTGGGGCAGGACTGCCCAGTCACATGGCCACCACCATATCACACAACCACGAGCAGACAAACTGAACTACACTGAGAAAAAAGGGGGGTCAGCCCTTATGGTGTGTGAACTAAAATCCTCATGAGGATGGCCAATGACAATATCCGTTGTGCTGCTTTGCACAAGTTTCAGACACCTCTGACTCTCAATGGCATAAGTACATAACGAAAAGGAAAAATAAATTATTAGCTGGTTAGTTTCTCCATTAAAAATTATACTTAAAATAATTTATGAAAAAGCATACCACTTGACAGTGCTATTCACAGCTAAACACAATTTACTCTAAATACTAAAGCAGAGGAAGTAATTAGGCTAGTGCTGCCTTTTTCTCACACGCAAAGGATGACATACAATCACCACGCTATGGAGGCGAGGAGGAGGCCATCCTCTCCCTGGTGTTTTGCTGTCATGTCCAAACTGCTACTGCAATAGCATCGCTAGCAGATGTTCACACTCCTGTGTCTGCCCTGTCACACTGTCCAGCACATCACCGACCTGCCTGAGGTCTCATCCCTATACCTGCCAGAGAGGGTGACAAACACTCCTGTCACACCTGCTACAATACCTCTTTTTCCAGAGAACTGTGCTCAGGCTATGTCAGAATTTGGGGAGATGGGGTCAGCCATTTCATCCGGTGCCTGAGTGGTGCGACTTATAACCAAGTACCAATATTTCCAGTAAGTGCTGAAAGCTCTGGACTGCATTGTGCTAAAAGAAACCTTGAGCATTCACTTCAGTGACAAATAATGTTCTGAATACTTGAAAATATGAGTTAATAAAATATTTAAACTCATTAAAATACAAGACCACTTTGGGGAAAACAGGTTGTGTACACTTCCTTATAGTAGCTGTAAATATCTCAAGGCTCCTCAGGTCCTGGACAAGGCGAGGGGAAGCACATACCTTTCTCACAAACGTACATCCTTGGTTCACCGTGCAATGAAACACCCTTCCTGCTGAGTGGTTTGCAGCAGGAGTTGGAATTTGTCCCATGTTTTTAATCTGACCATAAATAACAAGATTGCATTTGTCTCATCTCCGAATGTTGTTTATACTCAGTTGGCTGTAGAGAAGACTGGCTAGTCCATCTGGATTTCTTCTCCTGCTGCTTTCCAGGTTAATTAATATACTCTGTCATGTTTACTGGTACCACTATGCACTCTGAGAAACAGGGAGTTGTGGTGATTTACGTCAGTTGATTTGAATACCAGGGAGAGGGGGAAGGAAAAAGAATTTTTTAATACCTGCATACCAATACTTTCTAAAGAGTTATAAGATGGCAGTGGCTACCAAGAGGAGTCAGAACCATTTATCTGTGAATTCAGCAAGGCCAGCACATGAACAAAATGCACCCATGGTGTTTAACATCATGTAGGAAAACGAAGGTAGTTCAGATCAACATCTGGGCAGTTCAGACCAGGTGTTCAAAGCTCTCAGAAATTCAAGTAGAAATATTTTTATCTAAGTATTGGAAAGACTGTCACATTCAGCAAGTTGAGGTATTATGAAAACCTGGCCACTTGTCTTAAGCTCTTGGCAGAATCATGCAAGGGCCTTTTCTAATAGAAAGTCTGTATGAATACCTCCAAGAAGCCAAGTGCATGTGCCAGGAATTGCTGCAACCAAACAAATTACAATACTTCTGAGTTTTATTTTGAGCTTTGTAAACAGAAATCAGAGTGCAAATCACTATATTGAGCTAAAAACCTGGTCCCACATGCCAGCGGCTGCTGAAAGGCACACTTGCCTCTATTTACTGTTATAGCAAAGCTGTCCTGTGAACTATTTTTCTTGGCTAGAGGCTACAAGGAAATAGCAGTAGTCTTCTAAGAGAAAGCAGGAGAGCAGGCTGGTTACTCTCCTAATTTCCTAAGAGAAATTCCTAGGTGAAGTGCACTGTCCACAGTTAGTTAGACTGACCGGTTTACTAAGTAATTTTGTATGTCAAAGACTAATCCTAGTGCAGTTTATACATACTCAAGGACTGTCACGAACAGTACTACAGAGTAATTAATCCCAATAGTCCCTCTAGGAGAGGCTGCCGTGCTGCCTCCAGAACATCCAGGTACACCTGTGTTGCACATTACAGGGCTGACTTCAGGCATAACCCACTACTAATTCCAAAACAGCCTTTGAAAACGTATCGCATCCATAATCTAGCACAGCAGTGCAAAATTTATTAAATCTGATCTTTGTTGTTACAAGAACCTGCAAGATCATATGTTACATGGAGGTATGTGTTTTCCCACCCAATGTCCATTGGCGACACCAAATGTAAACCACACCATTTCCTGGGCTAGGCTCTACTAGACCACCAACATGCAGTGGTAGTATGTGTTTTCCCACCCAATGTCCATTGGCGACACCAAATGTAAACCACACCATTTCCTGGGCTAGGCTCTACTAGACCACCAACATCCAGTGGTAGCATGCCTGCCCACATTGTAGCAGAGTCATCTCCGATTACACAGAGCTACACTCTTTGTTCTATAGCATGAAGGCAAAAGAAGCAGCTTCAGATGGGGATTCGGTGGCCCAGTGGGTCATGATCTGGTTAGCATCTGCTCTGCAGTCAACAGTACATGACTTCTTCACAAGTCCTTTATTCCTCTAGCACCAATTATGTGTTAATGGTTCTGCAAATAAGAGAGGAGGAAAAAAAAAAAGCAAAAAACAAAAAACCCACACACAAAACCTTGGATCCAGATATACAGAGCACATGACTTCTTGTGCTCTTTTGAAATGGAAAATTTAAGCACAGATGTTTAGATATACACTCCTCCAGCAGCTTCTTGCCTGCTGCTCACTTTCACAAAAGCCTTTTATAATTTAAAACATGCTGAAGCTTCTGATTATTCAGGAATGCTTTCCATTACAGCTCTGTCCCCTCTGAATGTCCCCAGTAACCCTACCCGGGCTGTGGTTCTTCTCCCTACTGTTCTCCTTTCTCTATTACAGGCTTTTCTTTGCAGTCTGACTACATGCTTTGCAGAAATAGTCTTTCACTTTCCAAAATGCACCATAGTGCAGTACAGGGCAAACAACCTGACCAGGAATCTCAAACTAAGCTCCTGAAGTGTGATTTCAGGGTGTTTTCCAGCCCAGGCAGACACCTCAATGTCAAAACGCTCAGCACAAAAAATGCACATTGTTTAACAACAAATACTAGTTTTACTTTAAGTGGAATTGTTTTAGATTTGTCCAAATAAGAAAATTATTTGTCAAAAAAATTTGTCAAAAAAAATTTGTCCAAAAAAGAAAATTATTTCTGCTGTGAACACTGATTGCAGGAATTGTAAATAAAAACAAACCTAAAACCCTCTAAACAATTATTGGAAAGAAATTCAAGCCAAAAACATTTACATGGCTTGGGTACAATTACTCTCCCTCAGTGTGTATACCAGATACATTCATGGGGACAGATTTATTTGAAGCTATTTAGTACGATTATATTTATACAGAGCCCATTTTAGGAAATCCTAAAACTGCTGAAGTTGGGAAGAATTATCCACACATTTACTGTTCTTACTTTTTCCTCTAAGTTAACACCATCAGCCACCGCTGTGGACAGAATAAAGGTCTAGATGGGACTTTTGAAGCTGCACATCACTTCTCATGCTCTTCAGTTGTGGCGGATGCACTCGACCCACCCCCCCAGCCAAACCAGCAGCAGTTTGGTCCAGGATCCAGAGGAGGTAAAGGCCTGAGTCACATCCAGGCCAAGAACTCCTTCCAGGAGACCCACAGAGAAGCAGAACGGCACTTCGAACACCGTTAACTTGTGGGCACAGGGAGTCTCGTGTATATTTTTCCTACTGTGTGCAATCTGACTACGAGTCAGCCACTTCATTCTATAAATAAAACAGCCTGGATGAGCCCACTTCGAGCTCTCCCTGCTTAATAACTGAGCTGCGTGGCAATGGCTTTACTACTCAGAGGTCAGTGGATGAGCCCAATTCCAGTTCAATGTTGATCATTTAGCTTAAGTAGATGCACACCAAACGTAATGGATTACTCAGAGATATAAGGTTGTATGAGTTTTAATATACTCTTTGATTCATGTTGCTTGGTAGACTAGATTTGCTAGAATTTTAAGCTGTAAAATCCTCATATTTACAAAGGGCAACTGCAGACTACACTAATCACTTGCAAGATAAAGTCTAGTTCGCATTTTGCTGGGAAGGATGGAACTGACTGGGAAAACAATGATCCAAGGCTAATGTGGAGAAGTTACAGACATCTGCAAAGTGGGGCCTATTTTGTACTTCACTGAGAAGAAAGGATTTATCCAGACAAAACAGCACCTGCAAGGATATGGACCAAAAACAATGTCTACAACTGAACAAAACAAAGGCCCACGTGGAGTTAGAGAAAAAGGGTCCAACAGAGAGCAAAGGACCTGGTGGTGAAATTTTGCTGTTGGACTGGATCTTGGTGTGAACGGTTTGTAAAGATATAAAAGTTCATAGTTTTCTGTGCTTGGGCAGACCTCTGCACAGGTACCCAGCTTGAGCCAGCCCTTCTGCTATTCTCCTCCATTAAATTTTTTATTTTCTAAGAACTTTATCTCCTGAAAGTTTGCTACTGGAGTTCTAAAATACAGACTCAGGAGTGAACAGTTATCAGGGAAAGAAGAATCCTGACAGTTTGCACTGCGACAGATACTGGTCTCACCTGAAAGTTTGCCTCCAGAGCCCCAGGGCACAGACTCTGGAGTGAACGGTTATCAGGGAGGGAAGACAGATACAGGCACCTGGAGAGAAGGTCAGCAGCATTTGGCTTGGCATATTTCCACCATGCAGTAAATAACAGAGTGAACCCACCATCGAACTCTTTTAAGTCACGTTTCTCTTTAAGAAACCTAAACATTGTTCTGCAGCAAGCAGAACCCTAAAATCGCTCCCCCATGACATTAGTGCACCACCTGCTGCAGCTGCTCCTTGGTGGTCACAACCTACACCAGCTCCGTGGGCATGTAGCAGCAGCCGTTGCTTCTCAAGAGGCATCAACAACACAGCCAGGTGCACATACTACTTCTAGGTGTTAGAATTGTAGAAACATTTTGGTTGGAAGAGACCCTTAAGATCATCAAGTCCAACCATAACCCAGATCTAGCACTAAACCATGCCCCTAAGAGCCTCATCTATGTGCCCTTTAAACACCTCCAGAAATGGTGACCCCACCACTTCCCTGAGCAGCCTGTTCCAGTGCTTCACAACTCTTTCTGTGAAGAAGTTTTTCCTAATATCCAATCTGAACCTCCCCTGGCACAACTGGAGGCCATTTCCTCCCATCCTATAGCCTGTTCCTTGAGAGAAGAGACCAACACCCTCCATGCTACAACCTCCTTTCAGGTAGTTGTAGACAGCGACAAAGTCTCTCCTCAGCCTCCTTTTCTCCTGGCTAAACTGTCCCAGGACCCTCAGCCGCTCCTAATAAGACTTGTGCTCCAGACCCCTCACCAGACCCCTCTGAACTCCCTCCAGCACCTCAATGTCTTTCCTGTAGTGAGTGGCCCTAAACTGAACACAGTTTTTGAGGTTGGTCAAGATTAATTTCACAGTGGCGTGGAAAAACATAGATGTACATGGATACAGTCTAACAGTGCAGTCAGATAGCCTTATTAAAGACCTTCCTAATGAAGACAGGCTTATTTTTCACCTCTCAGGATACAGCCCCATTTCTTTTTTTCTAACTGCACTATTGTTAAACTCCATGCTATAGGCTCTTCTTACCCAGAGTAATCGCAGCTCTCCTCTGATATATACTGAGCTGACCGCCTCACTGGAGCATTCTGGTGGCTAGTCACTGTTAGCCTGGATGTGCCCTGCCTCAGATTTTCTTTAATGCACACAAGTTCACTGAGTCCAGCCTGAAATCCCACACAACACAGAGTAGATCCCACAGGTTTTCTGGGGATTTTTACTAAATCCACCAAGGTAGCTAAATTGCCTTATCCCTTTCTCATAGACACAGAGTAACTTGCATGGGAGGATATCAAAGTATTTTAAAGGACTCAAGTGTGCAGGAGATGGCCAAGTTCCATCTGCAGTTTTAAACAGCATGAGAGAAAAGTGAGCAGTTTTTAATTTCAGAATATCAAATCTGCCCTTGTGACTAGCCGTATCTGAAGTACAACAAAATTAAACTGCAAGTAATTTTTTATTTCACTCCTACAGCCCTGGGGAAAAGTATTTGGCTTGGATGGAAATGCAAAGGGTGGGAGCATGGATCAGTGAAACAAACTAGGTGACTAAGGGAGCAGGGAGGAGACGACTCTTGCAAAGGGGAATGGAAAGAAACCACAGACTTTTCAGAACTTTAGCTACTTTATCTTCTCTCCCAGGAGGGAGAACCCTTCATGCACTAAATTTGGGACCACAGTTGCCCTGGATTTCTCATTTTATTGGGGTGCAAGATAAATAAGATTGATGCATAATATCTCTCAGCTAACAGCAACACTGAGGTGATGCTCTGAACTTACACATCACATTAAGAGACCTACAGTTAGGAGATGGGCCTTCATCACTCAAGATGTCTGCATCTTCAAAGGAAAATAAGAAATATTAATATGACAGAGCCTATTAGAGGCATTCCTTGTCCACCTGGCATAAAATAAATGTACACTTCAGCTTACTGGGATAAAAAACAAACCAACCAACCAACCAATCAACCAAACAAACAAACAACTAAAAACCACAAAGAGATGCTAGGAAGGCAAAATAATATTTTCAGAAAGCACCAAAGTCAAATCAGAAATCCTAATTTTGGGGAAGGTTTAGTGGAAGGAAGGACATTTATATTCTGATCATTCTTACTAAGACAGGAACAGTGCTGAGGAAAGGTGATTTCCACAATCAGTAAAGGCACAAGCGCAGATACAGCTATAGTGGTAAAAGTGCTTTCGCTACAAGAATTTAATTTATTCTGACAAAATGGTATCATGAAAAACAATCAGTCTAACATGTGCTTTTGCTCCTATGAAGCAATTTCACAATACGAGCAATTGCTAGCACAAACACACCAACCAGTCTTTTTTTAATCAGGCATCCAGTTGTAGATGTAACACAGATTTCCCTTTAGCTGCAAAGTATTTACAGTTTGCCCTTAATCAGATTTTCCCTCAAAGAAAAAAAATGAGTAAGTAACAGACAAAAGTTCATGAACCCAAAGCAGTGGTTCAAATCTAAAACCAAAATTGTTTGAACTTTGCTGAACTTCCAGATCTGAAGTTTAATGTATGATTTAAAGTGCTGTTTAGTGCAGCCATTACACTGACATGGACCAGGGCTAGATAAGACTTAAGCATTAGCACTGATGATTACAAATACATTCAACCTATGGCTACACAAAAGCACCATTTGAGGGAATAGAAATAGTTCTCTAGCAACTGTGATTAAAAAAAAAAAACAACAAAACCAAAAAAAACACCTTTGCTTTAATTTTTTACATTTAAGATCATTTAATGTCTATTCACAAGGACATTTTCCTGTTTTGAGGATTAGATGCATACTGGTCAATACCCAAATGACAGAGAACCGTTGCCTTGGCCAGTCCTACACTGGAGTTGGACCCAGTGTCACAGGATTTGCAAGCAAGCCCTGAAGGGATCTGAAGTTTGCACAAAGTCCTTCATTTTGCATTCCATAGTGACATGTGTCCAGCCCAAAGGCAAAAGATTTAAATACAAATAGCAGATAGGAAAACAACTCTTTTCGAAGAGTTTTAATGGTCTCAGGTATTAGCGCATTGTATGTTTCTGAAAAACACTACATTAAGCTGAAGGATAGATTGAACATAGGTCAACAACTAGCTAGACTATGCAGAGAGAATTTCCTTTCCCTCAGGCTCAGCTCTAGCATATCAACAACTGTTATCAACCTTAAAGTTCTTTTCCATGTTTCTGATGGAAATAGCAAATGATTAATGATTTCACAGCTATCATTCACACATAGCATGATAAATTATTTCAATAGGATTCTGTTGGAGTCTTTTGCTTAGGTACATGCAAATTTATTTTACTTGAAGGTAAATTATACCTTAGAAACTAATTATTCTCATTGTGGATATGAAGAGAAAATGTATTCAAGTGATCTTTAGAACAAACATCAGCACCTACCCTTCTTAGTGCAAGCAATACAAGGTGGTGGTATGTCATATTATGTTTAACGTTGGTTTTGAAGCAAACTGCTACACTACTCAAGTGGCAGCACGTACCAGTGATTAATCTTGTGACAAAGCCGAGGAGAGTTGGAGCGGCTATCCCAGCCAGATTCACATCAAGATACCTCTCTGTCCTTGTAGGTTCTGCAGTTGCTCTCTATTGAAAATACTCACTGGGACCTTTCATAAACAAAATTAATCCGGGTCTCCACCAAAGAGGAAAGCTCGGGCACAGCACACAATTGCTCAGCCCTCACTGAGACAATACAAGCAAAAGCAATCACAGAAGGTTAAATTATTTTTAATACAAAAACAACTGAAAGGAGTATCAGTCACAGACAGACTAGATACCAAGGGTATAATAAAATATCATACCCATTACAAAGTTGTTAATTGCTAATCTACAACATTAAAATGTTAACACTATATAACAAGCCAAATTATCAAATCAACTTATAAAACATTAATCTTTGTACTGGAAAATATAATCTTCCAGGATAATCTTCATTTCTGCTTCTCACTTTTGCATGCCTGCCTTCTTCCTTGTCATCTTGGTACCCGGGTTTGCTCACACACTTGAACTGTATGAAATCACTCTGCTTTTAGATCGTGACCTTGCTGACAGGTAAATGCAAATTCAACTGCAGCTGTAAACCTGTCCCAACATTTCAGTGGAACTGTTCAAGCAATGGATGCTGAGCACAGGCTGCAGAAAGGGTAACCTCTGGAGGGCAATGAGAACTTACATCTGCCTGTTGCCTGGTGAGTGCTTCTATCATGTTATAAATGCTACCAACTACACCATTATTGCTGAGAAGCAAAGTGTGACCCAACGCTATTGCATTCATAGAGATTTTTCATGAAGTATGAGATCAGTTTGTTAGATGATCTAATGTTTTATCATATGGAAGATGCATAAGGAATATACAGAACACCTAGGAAAACTGTACACACAATTTGTTAACAATTACAGCTAATGTACATTACCAGGGTCACATGTCAGAAAACCGATTTTGCAAGTCTTGCATATTCCTTCTAAAGCATGCCGACCTTCTAGAGAATCTACCTTTTCCCTCTAGCTATATTATATCTATATGAAAATAGTCCCCCAAAATTAATGCTTATAGAAGAAGGCACGAGACTGAAATAATATCACCAAAATCTGAGGTGTTTTGGAACAAAATAGTGTGACCAGTTCTCCATGGCTGGTGCTAAGATTTGGCCAACATTAGCACAGATTCAACCAAGTATCACAAATCCAGTTCTTAGAATATGGAAATTCTGTTATTACAGTGCTGAATTTATGGTAAACACAATGAGGCAACACATGCAATGAATTATTTTAAAAGCCAACGAAGCTAAAAGCACTGAAAACACATGTAATGGATAAAGAATGTTTCTGTTTTAACTCTGTTGATATGAGTAACCATGCCCTGCAGAAGAACTCCCCAGTGCAAGGCACAAAACACTCTTTAGCACTAAATCTGACCATAAATCATTTCATAAATATTTGTCTTGTTCACATGATTGTTGCCTGAAAAATCTCTGTCATAAAGATTGCATGTTTGTACATTAATACTGAACCTGCGGAAATGAGTCAGTGGATGGCTATTCTATGGGGTTTATTTCCACAGAAAGTGTTGAAAGAAGAGAGCCACAGTTAGTTATGGAGTTAGCATAAGTCACTAGGGCTGGACCAGTCTGGACGAGACTGTTCTTGTTTACACTTCATCTTGTCTTCGTCACCTGTTTATGCTATAGAAAAACATGACACTAAGATATATATATATATATATATATAAATTTCATACTCATTAATATTTATGGATTGGGATACCTTTTTATCACCAGCAGCACTAGAAGAGCTTCTAAGCGAAATTATTCGACAACACTTAAAAACTGAAGCAAACAAAAAACCTAGCCAAAGTCAAGGTGAAGACAAGATCCATTTGGAGAAAAAGGGAAAAAAAGAGCTTTGCCCCTGGGAGTAGTGGACAGAGCTAATGAGACACAAGGTTTAACTGTTTACAACCTTGACTTCTTAGCTGTAACTACTGAAACTATTTCTGAGATTACAAATTGCACACAAGTAAGCAATGAATGCTTTGACATTGAAGTGACTGATCCAGATGAGACAAAACATCAAGTTCCAATTGTTTGTTGGGGTTATCACAATATTCAGATTACTACAGTCCACTTTAAATGATAAGGCTGTTAAAACAAACACACAAAACCTGGAAATTCCACTACCCTGAGGCAATCTAATTTTAGAGAACTATTTCAAAAAAATTTGTTTGAAGTTTTAAAAATTCAGAACAATTTTTACTCTAAATAGTATTTTGAAACAGGAAGCTTTAGCACATTAGAAAATTTCCCCTTTTATATTTTTTAATCTTTTCTTGAAACTATAAATTTTTCAAAGATCAGATTCTGCTTTGGTTTTATTTCTCTTAATTTTGGTTTGCCTCTAAAAATTTCATGGGGACCACAACAGCTGGAGTGAAATGCTCTAAGCCTTATTGTGGAAAAGTTATCTAGTTTCCAGATGACACCAAATTGGGTGGGAGTGTTGATCTGCTGGAGGGCAGAATGGCCATACAGAGGGATTCAGACAGGCTGGATTGAGGCCAGTTGTATGAGGTTTAACAAGGCCAAGTGCCAGGTGCTGCACTTGGTCGTAACAACCACAGGCAGAGCTACAGGCTCAGGAAGAGTGGCTGGAAAGCCGCCTGGAGGAAAAGGATCTGGGGGTGTTGATTGGCAGCAGCTGAACATGAGCCAGCAGTGTGCCCAGGTGGCCAAAAAAGCCAACAGCATCCTGGCTTGTATCAGGAATAGTGTGGCCAGCAGGACTAGAGAAGTGATTGTGCCACTGTACTTGGCACTGGTGAGGCTGCACCTTGAATCCTGTGTTCAGTTTTGGGCCCCTCACTGCAAGAAAGACATTGAGGTGCTGGAGAGTTCAGAGGAGGGTGATGAAGCTGATGAGGGGTCTGGAGCACAAGTCTTATGAGGAGCAGCTGAGAAAACTGGGTCTGTTTGACCTTGAGAAAAGGAGGCTGAGGGGAGACCTTATCGCTGTCTACTACAAACTCCTTTGAGGTAGTTGTAAGGTGTCAGTCTCTTCTCCCAAGAAGCTAGTGATAGGATAAGAGGAAATGGCCTCAAGTTGCACAAAGAGAAGTTTAATTTAGATATTAGGAAAAACTTCTTCACTGAAAGGGTTGTCAGTCATTGGAACAGGCTGCCAGGGAAGTGTTTGAGTCACCATCTCTGAAGGCGTTTAAAAAGCTTGTAGATGTGGTGCTTAGGGACATGGTTTAGAGGTGGACTTGACAGCGCTAGGTTAATGGTTGGACTTGAAGAACTTAAAGGTCTTCTACAACATAAATGATTCTATAATTCTAAGAGAGGGAGCTAGGAGGGATGGAGTTAAAACAACAGAAGTATCACAGAAGAGAGGATGAGGAAGGAAACATAGAACTAGAGGACATGGGATGTGAACAGATTAGAATAGTGCAGTACAGACAAGAAAATCAAAGCTGGCAGAAAAAGGAAAGGAAACAGCCTCTTTGTATTAGAAACTTTTATGCATGAGTTTTTCCCCTTGATTTTCACACTGAACATCAAGTAACATAACAGAAGACGCAAAAAAGCTGGTTAGTAGCTCTGGTTTTGACTGAGACTATTATACTTTTTTTACTTCACTTTCCTTCCCTGTTATGCTATGTGGTTAAATGCTGACAAACAATCCTGCCAAGCTCAGCTTCATCTTCACATCAGCCTTCTGCTTCATTGCCTTTTAGCGTTATCCCTCCAGAAGTATCACCTCACCAGCTCTTGAAGACTGTAGTTCCCAAGATGTCATCTTTCCTTTGCTCAGCTGACATTCAGTCAAAACCCCTCAAGTTGTTACAGTTGATGCTTATTTGGCAAGAGATTAGAAAAAAATCCTACTGTATTAATAGAGGTTTCTTTGCTGCCGTGACTGAGGGTTGTTGTAGCTGCTTAACGCTTGCAATGTTTTATGGGCTTCAGGCATTGCAAAGTACACAGAGAACAGACTGGGTTTGTTTTTCCTTTAGAAATGACGTGCATAGCATTATTTTCTCTTGGGTTTTTGGATGGTGTGGAGAAGGGAAGTAAAAGACAAAACAGGATTCTAGCAGATGAACAGAATAAAATTTTGAATCTTAGGTCTCTTTTTCTCCTAACTAATGCTACTGGCTGTACCATATGAATGTTGGGATTGATGCACTGTTGCAATCACATTACTTCATATAATAGTACTACAAATAAGGATGCTTTGCTGGGTGAAAAGGACTCCAGGGTTTTCAAAGACTGAGAGGAATTGTCTCTTCCTTCACCTCCATTAGCACCCTGCGTCTCCACACATCCACTTACCAGCAGTGTGGATAGAAAAAGTAGACTTATCCTGAAAAATTTCACTGCAAGTTCTGAGTACGACAGAGTTTATTGTCAAGGTCCTCCCGCCCTCAGCATTCTCCTCAGACCCAGGTACTTATCCTGAAGGACATCACTCTCCTGTACCTGTTCCTCACTGGCAGCTGAGACCACCAGAGACATTATGTTCCACTTTATCCATGCTATCCCCAGGGAAGGGAACACCATGCTGGGCCAGGTGTAACACAACAAAGTATGGGATTAGTGTGAACAATATCATAGATAGAGCTGTAGTATCTGTGCCTAATACCAGGTACTGTTCATTGTGGCTAGACAAGCACATAGTGCCCAACATTAGTTGTGATGGTAGATTTCAAAACATGTTACTTTCTCTTGACAAGGTTCCTTTGTCTCTGTCACACTGTCTTGCAACAGTGGACTAATTTTTTATATATATATATATATATACACTCTCTTAACCTCAGCCCTAAATGGGTTTGGTGTTCAGAGCTCAGAACACTTCTATAAGAGTGTTATAGACATTAATGGGGGTTTTGCTGTAAACATGGATTAAGTTTGGCCCTTACGCTTCCTAGCTAAAAAAATCTTAATGTATTTTGTGACTCTTATGATATACTACTAAAAAACTTCAGGTTGATACGTCCATGAGGCTGTGCTGGAAATGCAAACATATGCATGAAAGCCTAAAAGTTTAATCAAGGTCATCAGTCCCCTCCTAAACCAGCAGCAAATAGCCCCAGCACTGAAACTTTAACCTGTGGCCAATGGAGACTCTGATATGTGTGTCATAAGAAGAGTCATTACTGATTTCAGCCTCTTGAAGAAAAGCAGAAGAGAGCTTCATAACAAAATTCAGAATTTAAATTTAATTTCCTGAATTTATTTCCCCATTAAGACAGAGATAATTGTTTTACATACTGCTTTTAAAACGCACTTGCAAATATGGAAGATATACTAGACAGTGTTAAGCTTTTTTCCAGAGCATTCTAGATGCACTTTCAGTGATGATTTGCTGTGGTCATCTGCCATTAAAATAATAACTTGTGCTTAACCTTTACGTTTCACCAGCAGGGAACAGTTTGTTATTGCCATATGCCATCACTGTCCTTCCCCATTGAACATCATTTGTCTCCCTTATCAGGTGATTAGCTTCAACTGTCTTTAGTGTTAATGAATCATTTTCCAAGCAAGATGGAACACTGCAGACAAACCTCTTGCAACAAATCACTAACTCAGTGGAATCATCAGTGAATCCTCCATGTGGCTTCCCACATGGCCCCTTCTCTTCTGCTAGAAATATCTAACAAACTGTTATGCAAGACCATCACTGCAGTGAGACTTTCCAAGAAAATTTTGCAAAATTTTTTGTGTGACAAAATGTTTTGAAGAAAATAAGTCAGCAACTGTTCCATCCCACATACCTCCTATTTCTTACTCCCATTCAAAGTCTTTCCCATCTTTCTACAAGTTACTGTATGGCAAAGCTGCAGACAGGTTTTTCAAATCCATTCCAGTTTTTCCCAAAGATGGAGAAATATTGGAAAATTAGGAAACTAGAGTACAGAGATGGCATGCAACACATTGGATTTTACTGGACTGCAGCCTTAGAGGGTTAATGGGCTCCACTGACCTCTGGGAAATCACAGTGCTGTAATGTACAACAGCAAATGAGCAATCAGGTATGAGATTTGTGTGCCAGTATAGTTGCCGAGTGCCTCTTGATGCGAAACCACTATTTGAAACAAAGAAAAACAAAGGAATGAAAAAAGTAGGAAACCAGACAAGTGGATTGTCAGCCTTTGCCAATGGTCTTACAACAGTAAGCTGGAAACGTCTCATCAGTTCTATGCATTAGAAACATGCAAAAGCAGAGAAACAAATCGGTTATATTCTTTAGGGTATACAGTGAACTGAGGCCAAATCAATTGTAATGTGGTCTGCTCCTTTATCTCTTAGAACTTCAGTATGCCAAGACACACAGCCTGTGGCAATAATAATCAAACACCACCCTTTTAAAGATAGATCAGTTTGCTCCTTACCAGATGTTCTTCAATGCACTGGAGACGCTCAAACCACTATGGAAAGGACTGTAGAATCTGCCATATTGTGGAAATTGAGTATACCAGTTGCTTTACATTTTTCTCTAGTGTTGCTGATGTTTGTGAAGTTTCTCCCAGGACTAGAGTCATACCATCTTTATTGCCACGTAAGCCTGCTGTACCACCAGGTCAGTTCTCACTTCCTTTTTAGAGCCACTTCTGCTATGAAAAACTCAATCCCAACATACAGAAGGAAAACGACACATTTCAAAGCAAGCAGAAGGTTTGTCCATTCCTCACAGGGACACACACACACAATCATCATCTGTACTCAAAAATATACAACTGGACTCCAAATGAAATTTCTGGCCTTATTTCTGTCTCTCAGAAGAAAGACCCTCAGAGCACACACTACTGAAGGAGAAACTGATCCGCAGCATCCCTTCTTATTCGCCACTGATCAGAGCGAGACCAACTGCAGACACAGAGTAGGCGGTTGCCTAAGGCAGTGTAGCAGGAGTGCCTCTGAGGTGCATGTGCCTCCAGCTGTTTTGTGAAAAGGCTAGATGTTGCTTTCAGCAACTGAAAATTCCCGGAGTATAAGGATACTGCCAGGAGACCCAGCTCCTCCTGTAAAATCATCAGCTACCATCCTTTCCTGCCCTGACCATAGTTTTTGGCATAGCAAAAGTCAGTTAGGCATACACTGCTGAGGCAGTTCTGGAGTCTGGTGCTCTGAGACAGATACTAACGTGGGGAGAATTATGCCTAAGCATCCGATGGCAAGACCTGATCAGCAACACCTGCTATAAACACAAGTGTTGGCTGTGGAGCTGAAGAATGGTGGTACTAGATAAAAAGCTTAACAATTGAAAAGTGCAGCACTGGGGCACGATTTCTAGTCTTGCTGCAAAAACAACTGTGTAAAAAGAGAGGGAATTCACTTTCAGTACTGAAAATGTCTGCTTTGAGGAAACAAAACAAAACAAAATAATAAAAACTGGGGGGGGAGGAGGGGAGGGCAGGCGAAAAAACAGCACTAAAGTTACAGTTGGATGTCTCTCAACTTGCCTCAGTTACCATCTTTCTGGCTTCTCTGCATTTCATGGAAGCAGCACTCCCTGTCCAGCCTTTGAGCAACAGTCAGCTGGGCTGTTAACATCCAGGGAGGCTGGGGTTTGCAGAGAAACAGGACCCAGAAGGTTTGAAAAAGCTACTTTCTTCAAATATGCCCCTGCGTCATAATTTCTTTGTGTGAGAGATGGAGACAATACTTAACCACCTCACACGTAAGTGAGGAGGTTAAATGAAATGTGTTTACATAGCTCCCTAGAGTGGAAAGTAAGAGACTGAATACAAATTAAAATATTACTTAGTGTTTGTTTTTATTTCAACGCTGTATTAATTCCCTTTATGCATATTTCAAAAACACCCCCTCAAAACACACCAAAACAATTTAAAAAAAAAAAAAAAAAGCCACCTCACCCTGTCTCACAGTTTCTACATTCTGCTCTTTGTTGCTATGAAGCTTTTTTCCTTTCTTGCCACTGAGATTTTTTTTGTTTGCATATTTGCATTAAGTCAATATGAAGCATTCGGCCATGACTGCTGTTTATTCCTCACTTGCTGCAGTAATTTTTCCCTTGCGGTACAGAAACCAGTCACATTTTACTACAAGGACAGTGGAAGCAGTAAAAAAACAAGCAAAGCCAGACAAGCTCTCTACAGGAAAGAGACTTCTCATCAGGAATGACAGATGCAGACATGGAATAGCCAACAGGCTGAAAATTCATTGAATTAAACACTGAGCAGCAGTCCTCAGCCCCTTCTCATTCTCACGCATCAGGCAGTCAAGTGTTTCAGGGCCCACATCTAAGATCTTACCATGTAGCCACCAGCATGTACAGACTCGCCACCCCTCAGCAAATTTACAAACCATTTCTCATTTCTCCATGCAGAGAGAAAAGTAGAAATTATAAAGGGGATATTACAGTCCACAGAGACTCCGATTTGTTTTGCAGCAACCACACCACATTGCCTGGTACTCAGACCTTGGAAAGTTGAGCCCTCCAAGTCAATTGCCCTGTATTCTCCAGGTGCCTGCAGAGCACACTCAGAGCTACTCAGCACACCTTCAGTGGTAACTGGATTGCCGTGTAACTCACAGTTCACCTCATTCAGGACTTTCTGGCCTGACTGATATAAAGTTCCATACACATCAGAACCTGACGTGTAAATTTGTCTCATTTCAAGCTCCAATGTCACAGTAAGATGGATGACTACCAAAGACAGAAAGCAGTTGTCATCAGTGGAAGACAGGTCTGGTTTATACTGAAGGAACACCCATTCTTCTCTCAGAAGGAGAAACCTTAGGTTAGATGATCTGATGCTGTCCACTGCTGACCTGGTTAACAGCTGGGAGCCTGCCATGGAGCAGGGCACTTGCTCATCCAAACTTCACATCATCACAAGTAGCAAAAGTAGCTCCAGCCCAGAGGTTGCATGAGTCACCAGTGAGAAGAACACAGATCCTGGTCTATGGGGTTTTATGTTTGGTTTGCTTTTGTGGTTTTCGGTTGGTTGTTTTTTTTTCAGTGCACACGCACGCGTGCGTGGCTGACTTTTGTTTTGTTTTTCTTTTGTTTTGGGTTGGGGGTTTTTTGGTTTCTTTTTGTGGTTTTGTTGTTGTTGGTTGGTTGGTTTGGTTTGTTGTTGTTGTTTGGGGTTTTTTTGTTTTGGTTTGGTTTTTTGTTTGTTTGGTGGGTTGTTTGTTTTTTGGGGGGGAGGGTTGTTTATATGTTTTTTAATGAGGTTTGATGCCTTCCAGAGAAAGCTACGGGGGTTTTGGAATAAATAACATCTGGTGAAAAAGAATCAAACAAACAACAACAAAAAACCCCTCTGAGCTCACTTGTCAGCAAAACACACACTGATTCTGCCTTGAGAGCAGCCTTACTTGTTAATTTTTAGACTGCATAATAAAACTGAGACATGAAGGGATTTCCAATGTTTAGAAATATCCCAATTCTTTTGCCAAAACAAGGACAAAAATGATGGAACAAAATATGTAGCATATGTAACAAGCCTTAACTTTGCCAAGATCCATTATTTGACAAGAAAATCCTGACAAGAGGATTAGCAAGACACATATCAGGCTTTCCTTAAGAAAAGTAATTAAGATCTTTGTTTACATCAGAACTGGGCACTAGAATTTGGATATGAACTGGAACATTTCCAGAATGTGATGGAACACACTGCTCTAGTGGTTGCTTCATCTCACCAGATATGACTAACTGGCGGTCCTGGTGGACAGCAGGATGACCATGAGCCAGCACTGTGCCCTTGTGGCCAAGAAGGCCAATGGCATCCTGGGGTGTATTAGGAGGGGGGTAGTTAGTAGATCGAGAGAGGTCCTCCTTCCCCTCTACTCTGCCCTGGTGAGACCGTATCTGGAATACTGTGTCCAGTTCTGGGCCCCTCAGTTCAAGAAGGACAGGGAACTGCTGGAGAGAGTCCAGCGTAGGGCAACTAAGATGATTAAGGGAGTGGAGCATCTCCCTTATGAGGAAAGGCTGAGGGAGCTGGGTCTCTTTAGTTTGGAGAAGAGGAGACTGAGGGGTGACCTTATTAGTGTTTATAAATATATAAAGGGGGAGTGTCACGAGGATGGAGCCAGGCTCTTCTCGGTGGCAAACAACGATAGGACAAGGGGTAATGGGTTCAAGCTGGAACACAAGAGGTTCCACTTAAATTTGAGAAGAAACTTCTTCTCAGTGAGGGTGACGGAACACTGGAACAGGCTGCCCAGGGAGGTTGTGGAGTCTCCTTCTCTGGAGATATTCAAAACTTGCCTGGATGCCTTCCTGTGTAACCTCATCTAGGTGTCCTGCTTCGGCAGGGGGATTGGACTAGATGATCTTTTGAGGTCCCTTCCAATCCCTAACATTCTGTGATTCTGTGACTTGCTGTGAATCAGAAGTAAGAATCCAAACTTCAGGCCACTTCAAAACAATAATTCGTTGAAGCAGACTGATGGGATAGTTAGTATTCTCAGATTTATGGTGGGAATTATAAATTATTATGAGCAGTATTATCATCACTACTAAACATTACTTTCTTCTTTGGTTACCTTGCCAGTAAAAGAACCCTGCTGATCGTTTAGTGTAGTCTAATACTTCACCACAAGAATTTCTTCATGGCCTAGTGCACATAAATGCAAACCAAAAAAAACAGGAAAAAAGTAAAAGATGCAACTAGAAATGGCACATTCAACACTGTGCCCAAAAGTCAGTTCAGGTGGACAACAAATTCCAAACCAGATTTTATTCTAGCAGGAAAAGTATAGCAAATAAACTAACTATAAACAGGGTTTCTACAAATTGTTTAGTACTCTGACAACATAAAACGTAGATTTGGATATCAGTTGAGATTACTGGGGTACGACCACATAAGAATAATAAGGATCCACAGCATACAAACATTTACTCTCAAGAAACAAAACCAGAGGCCTCTTTCACCCAAGGGTACCCAGAAGAGAAATAATCACTTGTCTGGGTTAGGTGGGGGCTCAATCAGGGATATATCCAACAGAGAAAAACGAGCACTCACCAAACAAGGATGTGAGGCGCACTCAATCCTGGGAAGTCTCCTTAGACAGCATCTCAGTCTAAGGGGAGGGCTCCAGTTCACAGTCCTGCTGCTCCAAGAAAACCACTCAAAGGGGGTCTTTGGTGTGGACCCCATTTAATAGCCTGCTCAGATCTGGCTGTGGGCATTATGACATGGTCCAGCTACTCTGGGCCTCTCCTTTGTTGAGGACCCTGTCAACTGACGGAGGGTCCCAACCCTCCTGCCCCCTCAGACATGTAGAGGTGAAGTCACCCTGCACCGTGTGGGGGAGGATGTTAGCACCTTGGCACCACCCTAGGTGGTACTTCGTCTTCTATCTTTACACTGCATCAAGCCAAAGCCCCCAGTGCTCACCTTTGAGGAGGTCTTACTTAATCTAGCCCAGTTTCCTTAAAATCATTAAACCTTAAGCCTACTTCTTTGACCTCACCAGCTATGGTAAACATTTTGGAAAACAGAGTCTGATAGAAGTTATCCTGTTTATCTGGATTGCATAAGTCATAGAATTATAGGATAAATCAGGTTCAAAGTCACCTCTAGAGACATTAGGATATTAGGAAACATCTCTTCACAGAAAGCATTGTGAAGCACTAGAACAGGCTGCCCAGGGAAGTGGTGGAGTCACCATCCCTAGAGATGTTTAAAAGACGTATAGGTGAGGCTCTTAGGGATGTGTTTTAGTGCTAGAGTTAGGTTATGATTGGACTCAATGATCTTAAGGGTCTCTTCCAATCAAAATGATTCTATGATCATTTGACTCTACCACATTGCTCAGGGCCTTGTCCAGCTTAGTTTTTCATTTTATCATCATCATCATGTGCTCCAGCCTCCTAACCAGCTTATTTGCCTTCCATTGAATTCTCTCAAGTTTGTCAATATCTTGCTTGTACTGTGGGACCCAAAACCAGACACAACACTCCAGATACAGCTTTCCAAGTCCCTTCATGTAGTGACTGTGCTGCGTACACCCCGATCCTGATTTGTCACATCCTCTCTTTCTGGTCTCTCCCAATTGTTTGGTACGTTCACTTAAGCCCTAATATTTTACAGGAAAGGCTTACTAATAAACAAATATTTTTAAAAAATCATACAATAAAAGGTGTATAAATAGGACTCCTGCATGATCTGGGCCCCAAAGACAGGAAGAGATGGATGCTAAAAATAAAATATCATAAATTAGAAAAAAATAAGCTGACTGACCCTGAAGTTAATGAAAGCAGATGACAGTAATGCAGATATGAAGATTTATTTCCACTTAGATTGTGAACTAGAGATCACCTTCCTATTAACAGGGTAGAGATTACTATTAATAATTAAATTCTACTTGGATAAAATTGGCAACAACAACAACACAAGTCGTAAAGCAGAGGAGAATAAGATTTTAAACCCATTCAGTATACTTTCAGGTCTCTCAAGAGGGATCGTGTGTCTGAAGAAATTAAATTATCCTTCAGAACTGCAAAGTACCTCCAGCCCTTCCATGGCACTCTGAGTGCCATGCAGACTTGATTGTTCCATAAATAAACATGCTGAAGGAAGAAGTAGAAAAGCAAAGTGAATACAGGAACCTAAATACCTCCCAATATCTTTTGCTCATTCTCCTGCTGTCACTAATACACTCATCATATAATAATTTACTTAAAACAGACACAACAGCTAGACAGATATGGTCCCCACATATGAAAACTAATATGAGAAGAAATTAGCACATCCTGATCATCAGTAATGTCTATTACATTACTGATATTAGAGGTAACATTTATTATGTGAACTGAAGCCTGATTCTATTTGGGCACTTTATTTTCACAGGGATCTTAGCCCTTCTCCTTCTTGATCCATGCTTTGAAAGTTTCAGCCTTTGCTTGTCTAACATCCTAGATTGGGCGGGTGCTGGAGACAAAAAGTCCTTTACTGTTGTGCACATAACTTCTCTTTCTCTTACAGGATTTGGGATCACCTTGCTCAGCCCAAGGCAAGGATGTAAGTAAAGATGGACAAGTAAGGAAAAATAAAAATCAAGCTGTCAGAAGAAGGCTTATTCCCATCTAGCAACATATAGTCATTGTATAACCCCTAGAAAAATTGGATCACTTACCTATATTTTATTATTTGCGTGTAGTAAAGGGAACAGAGATCCAGTGACAGTGTCAGGCAATCTCAGACTTGCACAGCAGAGGAAAAGGAGATGTGTGGACTCATTTGAAAATGACAATGTCACTAATTTAGGTGTACAAGTAACCCTCTTGACTCTGATGTAACTGCTTGTGCGAGAAAAGCATGGAAGATGAGGCGCTCATGAACAAAGAGCAGGTCACTCTCCAGATACTTCCCAAGAGATGAGGTTTATTTTTACTACTGCTATTAGTTTCTCAACTTTTATTAAGTTGCACTTTAAAAAAGGTCAACAGTTTTAAATTCTTAAAATTAAGTATATTCAGCTGCTATTCATTTACCTTCCTTAGACAGTGCTAAAATATCTGAGAAATTAGTACACAGCTTTATCACTTGTGCTGAAACATCACTAGTTTTAGTCAGGACATTTATTTACTTTGGTCACTAAGCAGCAAGTTTCTAGGCCTCATGGTTATCCAAATGGAAGCGAGAAGCTTCTAAAAACATACAGAACTGGGAGGCAGAGCTGCCCGTTAACCTGCTGTTAACTCACTAAAATAACAATCACTGCTTTTAAAAGATTGACAAGAGGCTGCTAAAAATTAGCATAACACATGAGTTACTTTACTCCAAATAGGTTGTACCCTCGTACATTCAGAGTCAGACACAAGAACCCTTGCTCAACCTTCTTTCTGTGTTGTGTTGAATGAACATGTTTACAACCAGGGCTAAGTAAAGCTTTTATTTTAGGTTTTCACAGTGAGCAGAGAAATTGACTGGGATTAACACCTCAAATGCCAATCCAGGAGATAGGCTAAGCGTAATTGCGTGATTGTCCCAAAACACAGGGACCTGGCATAATTGTTTTCTTCTCATTTTGTTATTGTCTTCAAGGGGAAGACAAGTCCTTGGCCAAAGGCTTTCTATGGGCAAGTTTTCAGCATTAAACTATTTGCCCAAGAAATTTTTATTTGCAAGATTGAGGCTTTTCTGAAGCTATGTCCATGGCTGCACAGTGGACCATTTCTAAACAGAACTTCCAACGAGGTTAAACTTTTCCATAAGTACTGCCTTTCCTGTGCAGGGCTCAAATGTGAAGGGACAATAACACCTTATTCACTTCCTCCCTGCACATTAAAGACTACAAGGTGCTTCAACAAGATAGACACGATTTGAAATCACTATATCTCTGCAACCACAAACTGCCAATGAATGAAACTCTTACCACTGGAAATGGTGGGGCATAGAGTTTCACATTATTACCTCTAGATGCTTCTCCCAGTACACAAACACCTCCAAGCCTCAGTCATCGTAACATGTTGCCATTGTGAAATATACTGCTTTGAAACTGGGCCCATCTTTTTGAAACACCCTGTATATATTCCACAACCCCCCTCATTTGCTGTCCTATGTAAGAAGTCAAGAAAAAAAAAAAAAAGAAGAGTCTGTATCCTAGAAACATTCACTTCTTATAACCAAAGGTCAGTGCTGATGAGTCTTCTACCAGTCCAGGAATGTTTGCATTATACCTTAGGGACCCTTTTGCCGTTACTGCTGTGATACATCCCAAATCAAATGCTCTCTGCTAACACACTAGTATTTCCATTACAGTAGTTTGTATAAAAAAGGCAAGTAGTTAACTGTAGAACACCCAAGGAGATCCATTGATTCCATCCACTTGTTTTCTGTTCTCTAGAACATTTTCAAAACAGTTTGCCTTTTTGCTGTATTTCCCCCTTGGCCAAGGCCTATGTGCAAAAGCATTGGACAATGTCTTCTCTTTCATGTTGGCAAAGTGAAAAGCTTCTGATGTTTTCTCTTATTTATATGGCAAATGAATTTCCATTTTGCTTTCAGAAAACAAGTTGCTTCCTTAATAGAAATAAGCAAACATTTGTCTAGATTTTGAGTACACTTGAAAAGAGTTCATTATATACATGTTTCTGGAGGAAAGCTAATGGAAGTAAAATACATTTGCTATTTCAGTCTGTAGCAGGTTTTCTGTTTCAGAGCTTAAGGCAGGCCATCTGAAATCCTTTCCAGGTGACCTCAATGACCTAAAGCTTCACATTTCTCAAAGCCTTGTGCTCAACAACAAAAGAAAAGTTTTGCAGTAGGACTTCATACCTGATAAAAGGAATTCCTGGTAGCTTTGATGCAAACATATGTGATAGACTGTGAGTTGCAAGTTGACTTTCCAAATCTCAGAACACATCAGTGGATACTTATACACAGACAGAATGAATTTGGTCTCCTACCTACCTTCTAGATTTGCCCATGTGAGCCACTAGCCCCCCAGAGGCTGACCAGCCAGTGTAATAGTGCTGTCAGCTATTAGGATCACTTAAACTAGCAATGACTTAAAGCCTGCCAGAAACTACAAATAACAACTCTTTATTTTAATTAGGTCCTGCATTTTTCTACCACATGAACATATGTCTGTAAAGGTACCAGATGAACAGGAAAATTATAAAGGACCTGCGGCAATATTTCATATTTTTAGTAATGTGAGTAATCCATATATCTGTTACTCTGATCAAGGCAGCAACAATAATGTCCAGCTCCCAGTTATGCCTAGACATGTCAAGTATTTCCAGTGCGTTCGAAGTGACCATTCTCATATGCTGTTTGGAATTAATGCTTCAGAGAGAACTTTCCACATTCTTTTTCATAAACTGAGTTTGTTTTGCTGATAACATTGGTCATATACTGCAAAGCAAGCCCTAATATCAAAGGACTTCTAGGCTGTTCTCCTACCCTTCCTTTTTTTCCAGTCCTTCAGAGTTTATGGCATGTTGAAGCCTACACAAGTGGCAGTTATCAGATAGCAAGAAAGAACTAAGATTATAAATTAAATCAAACAACAACCAGTCTACTACTCTGTATTCCTGCCACAAGGTAAGAGCAATCGGAGCATGAAGGTCAATAAGCAGCTGTAGAAAGGTCGTGCACAGTAACCCTTGGCAAACCAAATCCTGCATTTTATGCCTGATCTTTGAGAACTCCAGAACTTGCCAATGATAACCCTGGGACATGAATATACACACTTTATTCACAGTTCATACCAAATCATCAGAAAATATAGTCCTTTTAGTCTTTAAAAGTAATTATCAGTCCAAAACAAAACCTCAAAAAGAAGATAAATAAATGTTGTTTGAGGGCATGAGCTATTTGGATGTCAGGTCATCCTAGCTAGTTAAAGTAAGGTTAACTTCTGTGCTCCTAGTGTGGTATGTTCTTCACGGCATTGAACACTACTGCTTTTACAGTTGACTCAAAGGTGGAGCCAAACATAGTGATGGCAATTATCCAACCTTCAACTTTAAGCAAGTGAAGTAGCCTTGAGTTCTGGTTATGATCTAGCACATGCAGTTGTCGCATTTTTGCTTCCAGTTCTCTACAGGCAGCATTTTATCAGGAGGATTGATTGCAGCCCTAATGAAACTTTAATTTACAGACTCTTCCACTGTAGATCATTCCTCCTCAGTTACTTATCATCCAGTTATTTACTAAATTCATTGGTTTGAAAAACGTGAGATGAACTTAAGGAGCCATATATTCGCTACTTAATTTCTAGATCAGGGCTTTATATATACATCATAGTATAAGAGTATTTTACTAAGTACCACGTACCACCACGGTAGTGCTAAAAGATAGGTTTTTTTCTAAAGCAACTTTAATGATTTGCCTCATTGTTGTCACATAAAATGGTCAGGTCAAATACAGTTTTTAAACACAATCATTGTAACCAAAGATTACATCTTGAGGAAGCAGCCAAGAGACCCGCTATCTAGTGATCAGCCTGGTACACAGGCTGCTTTAAACAGTATGTCATATGGATTTTTATTTCATATATGAAAGTCAGGGCCGAACTGTGTTCTCTCAGGTTACATCAGCTTAAATCCAGAGTTGCCTGCAAAAGAATCTAAAGAAACAAAAAGGGGCATTTTAAGAGCCTATTTCCTCTGTCTGCCCACGCAAGACACTTGTTTAGACATCAGTGATTCAGCATAATTTCTTCAGATTTCTGTAGATTACTTCCCCAGTGTTATTCACTTCTAGTGTATTATCTATTTAAGTGAAAATTACACTTAATGGAGTTTGGATTACATAGCAAAAGGATCTCACTGTGAAACTCTCTCTCACATGAAGACCACCATACTCACACAAGTAGCCCTGTTGACTGTATTTGTGACTGCCATCACAAATAAGTTTCCACAACATGGTCTTGGTCCCCAGTCACTGGTGGACCATCACTTCAGCAGCATCTTCCTGGATTGTTGACTAAATGGACCAGTAGCTCTAGTTCAGCTCCCTGCATACTACTGGCTATAGAGTTTCATCTTAGTCTATATTTCTGCCTTCTGTAATGAATGTCAAATGACTGAATTTACTAGTACAGCTAATGTGAACCAATCAGTGCAGTAGATGATGCCTTCTCTCCTGTTCCGAAGAAGAAGAAGTTTGTGCAGAAAAACAGATAAGGGACAGATTTATTGTTTTAAGAGATGGAGGTGCCACACGCTAATAATCTCAACAGTAACATCAGAGTCCGTGCACTTTTTGAAGTGCTGTCTTCTCATTGCAGTTTCCTTTGTCTACTAGAAGTTGTATGAACAGCATGAAGGAGGGCAATTGAGACAGTGTTCCTTGGAACCTGAGCTCATGCAAGCTTGGGAGAATCCAGTCAGTGCAGGTGGACCACAACCAGTGTTAGCAATTTCTCTTCTCTCCAGGAGCAGTGCTGTGTTGTGCTCTCTGACCCCATGTGGCACTCAGCAAGAGAGCAAGTCCTGCCTTGGAATGGGAGCAACTGCTGTGACAGCGTGTGAAAATGTTTTGGTTGTTAATACAGGAGTGAGTCCACACTTCAGTAAACAACTCAAGGTACATATTCCTTAGCGGCTGAAGTGATGAGCAAACTGTGCTATAAAAAACAGGACACAAACAGATCTTACCTTACATTTTCAGCAAAAAAATGCTGCCTTTTGCACAATGTGTCAGAGAACAGCTAAACAGCAACACTAAAGTATTAGAAAACAATATTTATGTGACCTATCTGTAAATCAAACCACCAGTCGTGTACTACTGTATGTTACAGTCACACTGTGTTTAGATGGTAAAGAGTGAAACAACAGTCTATCATGACAACACAGGGTTGTGCGAACAGGTTTCATTGACTAATGAGCACTCCTTCAAAGAGCCTACAGGCTGAGGGAATGAAAGTATTGCAAAAGGGAGGAATGAAAGAGTCAAGTCTTTCAAACGCATTGGTTTATCAATATTTACAAAGTATGCAAAGCCAGAACAGTACCTTTCTTTCAGGTAAAATACAGTCTTAACTCATTTCCTCTCCCTCTTAATAAATTCACCATCAATAAATTAAGCCAATCCCATGTTTCTGGAAAGAAATGTTCTAGTTTTGTGTATAAACAGAAAATTAACAGCAGACTTTTGCTTTTTTAACCAAGAAATCAGTTTCCCTGATGCGTTTCTCTTTCCTCCCACTCTTCACAAGAGAGAGCAGAGAAATAGCCCTGTAGTAGATCTTAATATACACGCATACACAATCTAGTTCTGTATGTAAACAAATGTGTTTTTCTGGTATGTGTCCATGTGATTTCAACTGTTATTTACTGGAACTTTAAACACAAGCCCATAAAAGAAAGAAACACACAGGAGTAGTTTTTAAATTACTCACTATAATAAAAGCATAAGTCAAGAAATCACATGTCTTAGTCAGAACTCCCACATGCAGCAGACTCTTACACTATGGTTACAAATATTAAGTAACAAGAATCCTTGAGCAATCCTGGGAAGAAGGAAATTTTGGATTCATTTGATATGTCTGTTATGAACTGGCTTCACCTCATGCTTCAAACAAGTGATCTGGTAAGGAAGGAAAAAAAAGAAAAAGGCAAAAAAACCCCCACCACAACACCAAAACCAAACACACCACAACCACACACAAATTCAGAACAAAAAAGAAAATAAAACCAATCAAACATGGAAAAACCCACTGACTCCCCAAGACACACACATAATTGTCAGTCTCATAGTCTTTCCTCTCAAGGCCTGCCTTCTAAAACCAGTTTTAAGACAGACGATCCTCTTATCTTCCTGCCTTCCTTGTACTCATAACCTTACAAAACAGTTAAGTGGGGTATAGTCTAGTGCCACTCCCTACCTCAAGTACATAGAACAAAAGTGGTATTTACAGCTACTGTAGCCTGCAGGCCCTACCTCTTCTTGTACAATACTACATTCATCTCAAGTTCTTGAGCTCTGTAAGGTAGGAGTTGTGTTAGTCCCTAGCTCATATTGGATCAATCACCCAGATGCCCTGCTTGTGACCTGCTTTTTGGCAGTCTTGTGATTAATTAGGTTGTTTTCCCCACAAAGCAGCGATACACATAAAAGCCATGCAGTACTTTAAGATTTAAGAGTGACAAAAACTCCTCAGAGCTTTCTGTAATATCAAATCTGCTCCGTCCTAAAGGTGTGGTAGCTGAAGAAACAAAGTGTGGAGGTCAACATAATTTAAATTGTTGTCTAATCTGACACTTGGCAACAAATATTTGCTTCACTCAGTCCAAGACATTTAGTTTTGCCTTCTACAGGACTATTTGTAAGTTGACCCTGTCAATTGCTTGGAACCAACACCATCACTGCAACTTGTAATTTCCCAAAGGAAATTCCTTGCCAGCTCTAAGAGAGCACATAATTTCCTCCCATGTGCTCCTTCACCACCTGTGACTCTTGCTGCAGTTTTTGTTTTAACTCTAACTGCCCTCAGAATTTTATCCATTTTAGCCCTAACGTCTCAGATAAAATTCTGATCAAGGTCATCAGTATTTTTCACACAATCTACCAACTGTTCTTGTCATTTCAGTGTTCCTGAATTTGAGCAAATAACAGGTCTGTTACTCTCAATAACTGAATTCTTAAGAGTTAGAGCCCCACTGAAATACTGACACAAGTGCCACTCAACTTGTTTCTTTCTTTGACCAGAAATCTACCTCAAAAAAATAGCCATTTCTTCCAAAACTGCACCTTTCTGTGGACAGAATTTTTTTCTAATATTACTTCCCCTTAAACATGACATAGTAAAAGGTGATAGGTATTATATACTGAGTGGTAACAGTTTTCCTGTGGACGATCATTATGATTTCTCTTGATAGAAAAAAAAAAAAAAAAGTGTTAAGTAGTGCCAGCAAAGGTTCCAAGATCCATTTCTTCTACTCATTTGCCGATTGACCCTGTCAGATTATGGCATGACCGTGACAGAGGTTTCATGCTATGAATAGTGAGCATAGCTTCCCTCATTTATTTATTTTAAGCAGCTCACATTTGTGAGCACTGGATAAAACAGTGTGTTTCCCAGAAAACCCTAATTGAAGCTGTAGCTTGAAAATAGTGGCAATTTGGATGAAGTTCAAGCACCTAGAGGCAACCAATGAGATACTCAGTGAGTACAAAACAGATACCTGCTTGGGACTTTCCCTGTCCATTTTTCTTTCAGTTCATGCTACATTATTTGCAGTGAAGTGTCCTTCTTGACCCTCCATGCCCTTACACTGACTATGGATGCAACTACACTGAATTTAGCTGCTTTAACACATCCTGTTTGAAAACACTGAAGAAAGATAATTAGCTTTTTTTAATACATATATACATTTTTAAACAGTCCTCACTTCTACTCGCAATTAGGAAAATCAGTAGGAACCTCAGTTATCCTAACACAGCAGCACTCACTCCGGCATTCAGAACCACTTATTCTAGCAACCCACAAGGGACTTCTCCTCCATCTTTGCCAAGTCTTGGGAAACGGGAGAGGTGCCTGAGGACTGGAGGAAAGCAGAGGTCACTCCAGTCTTCAAAAACGGTAAGAAGGAGGACCTGGGTAACTATAGACCGGTCAGCCTCACCTCAATCCCTGGGAAACTGATGGAACACCTTATCCTTGGTGCCATCTCAAGGCATATCAAGGATAAGAGGGTTATTAGGGGCAGTCAACATGGCTTCACCAAGGGGAAGTCATGCTTGACCAACCTCATAGCCTTTTATGAGGAAATAACGAGGTGGATGGATGATGGCAGAGCGGTGGATGTGGTCTACCTTGACTTCAGCAAAGCATTTGACA
>VWYH01006088.1:754124-868720 GCA_013399365.1 Pampusana beccarii | reverse complement strand
GCCTTCCTGTGTAGCCTCACCTAGGTGTCCTGCTTCGGCAGGGGGATTGGACTAGATGATCTTTTGAGGTCCCTTCCAATCCCTAACATTCTGTGATTCTGTGATACAACAGGCTCTCTCTCTCTCTGTATATATATATATACACTTTATCTTTTTTTTCTTACAGAAAAGTCGTTGTGCAAAATGACAAAATTTGTATAGTTAGAGAAGATGCTCATACTTTAACAAAACTGAAGGATGCTTGAAAAAGAGTGTATTGCAGTCCTAGCAATTGTCAGACCACATCTCTCAGTCATAGCTCAAACTCTGCTAGAACAGACAGCAACTAAAGTGGGAAATGCAGTATCTCAGAATAAACTTACTTTCTACTAGAAAGGGGATGCTAAAGAATTCACTTACGATGTCTTTTAGTCTGTATATTATAACAGAAATACTGATTTTTTTTTTTTTTTTTGCTTTAAGCAAAGATTGAAATTCAGCTAGTGAATTCTCCACACATTCCTCCTGGCATTTCAAACAACGAAACAGACTTTATTACCACTGCTAATGGAGGTATAGCACTCTAGGATGAGCTCAAAGTGTTTAGAGGATGATTCTGATTTTCAGTCAAGTAGCCTGCATACTCTTCCTTGTTATAAAGCTGAAAACAAACCAAATGTCTTTGAAGTGCCTTGTCCACAGGTCCTCCAGAGAGCAAAACGCACACCAATTCATAGGAAAAGGGGATCTCTCTGTCTTCCAGGGGGTCTTTACTTCCTGAGCCCATCCCTAGCGAAGAATGTCATCTCTCAACCACGAATAAATCTAACCTTTAAACTTAGACTTTAACCTTAGAAATAAAATAAAAAATAATATAAAATAAAACAAAAAGGCAAGCAAGCTGAGAAACAGAACAGTGTCACCTCATAAATATGTATTTCTGTGTGGACTGCACTCAGCTGACACTACTCTTACAGAATTCAGTGGAAATAGATGATGTCGGAATTATCCTGACTTAGATTAATGGAAAAATATATGGCTCAGGCAATACTTCCCTGGTGAAATATAAAAACTTGTTTGTTTTTCCCCACTGTTAGTTAAATAACACATCTACATGCAGTTCACCCACAAGAGGAAAAAAATGTCAGTATCCCAGAATATCAACAGACCCAGGATTCCCACTGGTTTCAGTAAAAGTTATTTTACTGGGTCAGAGAAGGCTACTGTGGAAATCATTAGGAAGTATTCAGATTCTACTTTTATTTTTTTGTTATAATCTGGGTAAAAAGAAACTATGAGCTTATGTTAGCCACGTGTAAAACACACAAAATGGGAAGTTCTGCCCACATAACAGCTCCTCTCCTGAATAGCCATAATGATGAAAAAGATTTGGGAGGGACTGTAGAAGAGACCTTTGACAGATGAATTCAGCTAAGCACTCCTTTCACAATGTGGTGATCCAACTGTGTAAATGCAATCCTTGAATGCATAATTAAGGGATGGCTAAAAAGAAAGGAAATATTATGACTCTTTGGTACTAGTAAGAAAGAAGTCCAGTTCTCTTTCAAGGATGTATTTTGTCCAGTATAAAATAAAACTGGGGAAAACAATAATTTAACAGAGAAGGCTTAGAAAAGGCCATCACTTGTTGAAATACTGGGAAACTTGCTTCATAGCCCTCTCTTTATGACTTCTCAAAGGAAAGAACCAGAAATAAACGTATCACAGAATACAGCTACCTACATGGAGAAAAAAACTTCACTGAATGTTTCTCCAGTACAGCAGACAAAGGCATAAAAACTTCCAGAGCTTAGAAGGCATGCACATGCACACCAAGTCTGAAAAAGAAGCAGTCATCTGGAAATCTTTCCAGATTCTCATAGAATTCTCACTTCTGGAACTGCCAGAATTTCACAGAATGACAGAATTTTATTAAAAATATTCTGAAGGTCAGCTAGCCCAGGCCTCTGCTCAAGGCAGGATAATTTCAGTGTTAGATCAGATTGCTCAGAGCCCTGTCTAGCTAAGTTCTTAGTATCTTCAAGGATGCAATCTTCATAACCTCTGTGGGTGACATTTCACTGTTGAACAGTCCTTAATGAGAATTTGTTTTCCCGATAACAGATAGGAACTTTCCTTGATGCATTTCTTATCCTTTCCCATTCACATGCAAGAAGAGTCTTGCATTTTCTAATAACCACGTACTACGCTGTTTAAGATTACAAGTATTCCCCCCCTCAACCTCCTTTTCTTCAGGATTGAGAAACCTACTTCCCTCAGTTTCCTCTAGAATGTCACACGTTTCAGCTCCTTGATCCCCTCAGTGGTCTTCCTTTGGACTCCCTCCAGCTTGTAAATCTCTCCTGACAGCAGAGAGCAGTAGGTGGAAATGGAGATATGACTCCAAATGCAGCCTCAAAAATGCAGAAGAGAGGAGAACAACTAAATTAACCTGGTTATGCTGGTTATGCTCTTACTAGCTGACCAGTATGCTGTAAGACTTCACTGTTGAAAGGACATACTGCTGACTCATGTTCAACCTGTTACTCGCTAGGACCATCCAGACCTTTTCCTGCAGGGCTGTTACCTGCTCAGCCCATCTACAGCCCAAACTAAGGCACAGGGCTGTTCCACCCCAGTTGTGGGTCTTGACACTTAAGTTTGCTGAATTTAACAAGTTCCCCAGCAGCCAGCTCCTCCAGACTTATGAGGTCTCTCTCAATGGCATTCCTGCCCTTCAGCTACCAGTGTTCCTCCTGTCACCCCCAGCTTGGTTTCATCCTCAGGCTTGGGAGGCCCTATTGTCCATCATTCAGGTTGCTGATGAAGACATTAGTGGTAGAACACCACTTAAAATTTGTTGCCAACTAGATGTTGAACTACTGCCCACTACCTTCTGAGCCCAATGGCCCACCCAGCATGTCGTGCTCTCTGTAGCCCACTCATCTAGTCTATATCTCCACAGTTCAGATATAAGAACTACAAGATTGTATCAAATGCTCTACTGAAGTCAAGATAAACAACAGCCACTACTCTCCCTTGTCCACCTAGTCAGTTGTCATTTCATCAGAGAGGGAAATCCAGATCATAGAATAATTTGGGTTGGAAGGGACTTTGGGAGGTCATCTAGTCCAACCTCCCTACAATAAGCAGGGACATCTCCAGCTAGATCAGGTTGTTCAGAGCCTTGTCCAGCCTGGCCTTGTATCACCAGGCATGAGTATGTACATCAAATCTTTGCTTTCCATATCTTTAGGATGAGATAATTTGGATTTTGCTAAATTATGGTGACCACTTCTGTTTAATTTCCATTGCACTACTAACACAGCGACGCACAAAAACCGATAAATAGTTCATTCTCATGTTCCATGCATGCAGCATTCAAGCCAGTTTGTGGTTCAATTCCTTGAGCCACCCATCACAACCCTGCTGCCAAGAGCAAACTTCCCTTTTTCTTTTCTGGCTTAAGAAAGTTCCCAGTGGAATCTTCCACTCTCCACACTCAATTTTAGCAGAAATCAGTAAGATACTTACAGGAAAGCACCTTTGGATCCATTTTAAAATCCTCTACTAAGCGAAGTGCATTGAAAGTATTATAAAAGTCAAACCCATCACTTCCCCTACAATTCATGGTTTGTATTAACATTTGGTAGGTATGTGGATAAGCCCAACACAAACAGGGCACATCACCTGTGAGAAAAAGCTTAGGGGGAGAATCGGAATAACACATTTGTTTCTGTAATTTCTCTCCATATAGAAAAGAAAACAATCTCTCCTTTTACAAAAGTAAGTTGACAGCGTCATGAGTTATCCTTTTCACAATAAGAGGTACCATGATTTTTAAAGTAAAACTAGAATAAAAATTTAAACACAAAAGTCCAAAGAAATGCATGAAAAGGCTAACACACTGACAGCTCCTGTGTATAGTCAGTTTGTCTGGAACTGTAGCATGCCCTAAAATTTCACATTTTGACTGTGCCATTTCGATGCAGCTCATAAGAAAGAGATGGTAAGAGGACCCGTGTCCTTTCATCATCTGATGTATCTGTGCGTGGCCCTGCAAAAAAGTTCAGTAGTTTGCATTGATCAGGAGTCAAACGGCATTACATTGTCCACCTGTCAGCTTTCAGCATGACTTTTAGGCCTCAGGAAAGGAGAAGTACTTTCCTGCCAAAGCAGTGTTTCCTCTGCCTTCCAGCAAATGTTAACTATTGCTTTTTGTAGCTCTCACAGTGTTATTTAATTCCATAAAGTTGCAACTGCTTGTGTTGATGGAAAATCTGCTACCAGAAATTTGGCAAAATGTTCTAGAAGAATTCAACAGTACATACATACAGACAGAAGCAAAACAAAAACATCAGAACAAAGGCACATGTTCTACAAAACTATGTTTCCAGGTATTTTATGGTGTATACTACAAACACATCAAAGACTTTCAAAGTGCTTATAAGCTTGTGTTAGAATATGTATACCTAAAACTTAATTTTCTTTAAGTTCAGCACATGTGGACCTGAACGTCTTTAAAAACTGCCTTAGGGATCTGCATTATCTTACTGGGGCTGTAGTTCACCAAATCTGAGAAGCCCGTAGAGTTTTCATATAAAAGATGCAAGACCCAGAAATAAACAAAATATCTTGTTCCCTAAGGTATACGGCTGCTTTTGACAGAAAATCCATTAGCTTTTTGAAACAAAAGTAATAAATAAAATATAAACAGTCCAATCACCACAGTGTCCCAGCTGGAATTACAGCAGCCTTTATTTTGGCAAATTTCCACAGAGAAGACAGTTTTTGTGAGTTTGTGCAGGACTTGCTCCACACTGCCCTTTAAGCATCTGAGAAATAGACTGTTCCACCAACACATCACCACCTGCAGGGAAGGAAGGCTACAAAGAGTTGTAGGAGACAACTCTTTTCACCCTTCCCCTACCAAATTGCCAAATCCTGTGATACTCCTGTGCCACATTGTTTCACTGTTACCCCTTCTCCTAGCAAAGGGCAGATCTCACAGCTACCCTCTTATTTGGGGCACTAATAACCAGTGCTCTTATCACAGCCATTCTCAAAGATACAATTCTCACTGGCTATCTCAATGGCTCTTGTTGCACTCTATGTACCAAACAGGTCATGGCTGCTAGCACAAAGGAGCTAAAAACAAACAGAATGGCAAAATTTCACCTGAGGAGCTCAGGCAGAGAACATTGGGCACTGGCAGTTTTCAACAGAGCTCTGTGCAACTGGGGAAGCACCTGGAGATTAGAAGTCTCCTTAATCTCTAGTTGAAAGCGAAGTAGTGTTGAATTACAACAGTTAATTTGGGGGTGTTCAATCCAAAGGATATTAGAAAATGAATATTTGCTTAGTTTGTACAACATACGTCTTAACTTGTACACTTTCAGAGTTGGATACAGACAGTAGCATGCATACTTTGCAAAGTTCTCTCAGGATGCAGAGGAACTCATAAATCTTAGCACTTTGAACAAGAGTGAAAAATAACCTGATTTTAATGAAGAGAAGTAGCAAGTTTCCTTCCTGAATGGAGTGGCTTAATTTGAGGCACATCTGTAACATTGTTTACAGGAAAATTTCAGCAACTCTGAGGGGAGGTACACTATTCAGTATTTCAATTTGGGAGGTTTTTTGTCGTGTTGCGATTTTTTAAATATTTTTTTTTTTCTGGTGCTAAGTGGTTACAATCAATCCCACCTATTGTCTACAAAGTAAAGGGCAGAAAAACATTTGATACAAAACAGCAGAAAAGCACAATCTAAGCCATAACATCCTGCAGCACTGTATGTGAGAAGTAATCTCATGCACTAGCACACAGTGGCACCTTCGCAAGAAGCTTGGCCAGATCCGTTTGGGAAGCAGGAAAGATGTGGAATCTTAATGCTGTTTGTTTGTAAATGCAACAGAAAAACTAGTGTTACCTCTCAGTAGCAGAGATATTCCAGGCATTACCATGGGGATAAATCTACATGACATTAGACTGCCAGCTCCTTCTGAAGGCAATAACCACTTCCTTGGAGGAGTGACCAAATTGTGATTAATGCTAGAGAAGAAGCAGGGCCAAGAGTTGCAGTCATGGCAACAACCCCTCCATTACTTCTGGACGCACAGATAAAAGTCACCGCTTCCACATCTTCCAGATGGACATTCTCATCGCGATATCATTGACTGCTACAGCAAGAGGAGACCTGTCAAAGGTAAGGAAAAGCAGGGTCACTTGCCTGCTGTCTTCATTCTAGCATCATTTCCTTGGTCTCCTTCAGTGCAGATTCAATTTCTGACTATTCAGTTGAAGATAGTTTTACTGCTAAAGAAGTATGTAGAAGGTGCCTATAGGAAAGATGAGGACAGACTTTTTAGCAGGGCCTGTTAAGACAGGACACGGGGTAATGGTTTTAAACTAAAATAGGGGAGATTCAGGCCAGACATGAGGAAGAAATTTTTTACAGGGGGGGTGGTGAAATTGTGGGACAGGTTTCCCAGAGAGGTGGTAGATGCCTCATCCCTGGAGACGTTCCAGGCCAGGCTGGACGGGGTTCTGAGAAACTTGATCTAGTTGAAGACGTCTCTGCTTATTGCAGAGGGGTTGGACTAGATGAGCTTTGAAGGTCCCTTCCAACCCAAACTATCCTTTGATTGCTCTCCATGGTTTTCTGTATATGCTTGCAAAAAGATAGCTTGAGATTCACACCACTGCTTCCAAAGGTAAATGCTGCTCCTTTCACAGAACTGAAAATGTCTGATTCTGACTCTGTACCTGTACAACTACATGTTTATAGGACTCAGTTTTCAAACAAAAGAATATTTCCTCTGGTAAGCAGCTGCAAATATTTCCATCACTATTGTCTTTGTTTCTCTGTTGATATTCTGTGCATCTGTTGTCAACGTTTATCTCCCTAGAAAGCTTTCAGGGCTAAACTCATTGAGCAGTCCTTCAGTAGCTCACATGCCTTCTAAATGCTGATTAATTCAACCTGTCTTACAATATGAAAAATAAAGTTTTAAAATTCTTTAATTATAGGAAGGAAAGAGCATGTCTTCATGAATTAGAGAAATAAGGTTTTAAAATAAACGCAGTGCATCTTCTTTTGAATGACCAGAAACACAGAAAAGGCAAAAAACTATTCTCATTCCAGAAAAATGTAACTGCCCAAAATGGATGGTTGTCTAAACTGGAAGAAATGCCAAGCAGCTAAGGCTTAGTGATGATACAAAAACCTCACAGTTGACATAAAACTGTCCAACAATTTATTTAGTAGAATCAGACTCAGTCCAGGGCAAGGAGAAGACAATTAACCAGCATCCTACATAAAAAAAGTACCCAAACCTCTTCAGTTGCTGATTTATATCAGCGAGTCTTGAGACCACACTGAGTTTGTAGGGTAAGTAGATACACAGACTTAGCTGCAAGAAAATCTTTTTCTAGGAGCCTGCCCAGCATGCACATACACACAGAGAGACCTTAAGAGCTGCTCTTCATCTGAGCATATCTTCTGTCACTTGTGTGCTCAATAGTGTAATTCACCTCTTTCCATAGGGACTCATGCTCGAACACACTCAAAGTTGTAGGTCCCCATCAAAACAGCCAAGGACTACTGCCTTCTTCCAAAACTGGGAACGCAAAAGCAGTCATAGCTTTGTTAATAGGGCGTGAAAGAGTAAAACATGCCTGGAAAAGGTCAGCAATTAATCAGTAAAAATCACAGGTAATATTTTTCTTTCCCAGAAAGTGCAGGCAACAGTCCTGAACAACTACCAAGGCAACTAATTCTCCCATTATATTTTCTGTACTCACCATTTGTTGTCTTGAATTAACAGGGTCCAATATTCAGATACATTCTCCCTCAGTTTCCTAGAGAAATGCTAACTGAGCAGGAAAGCTCCCGTGTAACCCAGTTCAAAATGATTAAAGCTTTCACAATTACAGGTTATGACTCTCAGCTGTGGCATCTTGCAGCTGTTCAGACAGTTCTTTTCTCCAAAACCAGAAAATGATGGGGGGAGGATAGGGCACATTTCTCTCACTTGAGTTCAAACTATTCCAGCTTTATGAAAGGATATAGAAGATTCCAAATTTTATCTCCTTGATACTTAAATTTGAAGAGAATATTGACTAAAGAATTACAAATGGCCAGGTAACGCAGCTGCACATGAAGCCTGACTCACATGTTTGTTACCTCCCCCACATCCCTGAACCACTAACGGTTCCTCCTTTGAAGCGCTTTGCTTCTCTAAAGCTTTTGGGATGACTGTATGCATTTGTTTCCCCTCTGAGCAAGTCTCCATAGAAGGCAAGATGTTGGCCACACCTGCCTCAGCCTCCTGGAAAGGCTGTAGAGCATTCCTCACCTGCTCACCTACAAATGAGCCAGCAAAGTCCCTCCTATAAGCACATAAAATATAAAATAAGCAGAATTTTGCTGTACTGTATTTGCATTAATATGTTAATATTCATACTAAATCCCTGTCCAACCAAAACCCAAAATCTAGATATAGTCCTAAAAGGTTTATTTAGGTACGGAAGCACTTAAAAAAATTGCAGAATGAAGATTTTTGAGATTTGAGTCCTGAGGTGACACAATCAAACTTGAACTTGTTCAGGAAAATCAGGAACAGACTAGGGCAATAAAAAAAGAAAATGTACTGAGTAGCTATTAAGACAGATTCAGAGAAAGAAAAAGAAAATGACTGGAAAGCAAAGCAGTGACTCCTGTTGGGAAAAGTGTGAGTGAGAGTATTGTCCTAGAACTATAACTCCATAATTAACAGAGGGCAGGGGCCAAGTACTTTCCCTGGTAGATACTATTGATCTCAGTATAGATCACATATAATAAGAATATCTCTAAGTGTTTTCTTGGATCTTTTACTATCAGAATTAGTATTTTGTGGGAAACTGAGTGGCCTGTTCTTTTCTCTGCCCACTTCTTATTTACATGAAGATGTATCCTTTTTGTGGAATTCTGCAGCTATGGTTGCCATTTCAGATTTCAGTTTTATTGTGTAAATATTAGACTAAAAACATCTACGGCTCTTAGGAACAGTGTAAAATTAGTTCTCTGTGAATTATCTTAAATGCAGAATGAAAGCCGATGTAGTAGGAAAAAGGCTCTGCTCTGCTCTGCTCTTAGGGTACCGTTCTGTTTCATATAGAGACCTCACCTATAAGCTTAAGGAAACTGTGTTCCAATTTAAATCTTTGAGCAGTATTTGGATTCTGTATTAGTCCTCAGCAGACTGAGTAACAGGAGCCTTCCAGAATCATAAACAGTGAGTTTCTACCCATGAAAGATAAGTAAGATTGTAAATGAGATATTTGATCTTTTCTGTTTTAAAGATCCGAGTCCTCCAAAAAGCTCACTTGTTTAAATCTTGGTTATGTCTAACACCAGCAAAGAAAAAAATGCACTCACCATCCGCCAAAGTCCGGATCAGATTTGTGTGTGTATGTGTGGGCGTGTTCACGCACAATTCTGGAAGCTGTTGTGCAAACATGTGCTTGTTTTATACACAGACTGTGGCATATCAATATTTTAGCTGGATTTTTGTTGCTTACAACCTGTATTCAAATATCAGCGTCTCATACTGGATACAGCAGATAAATGTTGCTTTTCAAATATAGTATGGGAGAAAATCCAGGAACATGATGTCATCAACAGAGGGATGAGTCTGTTCTGTTCAGGGAGGGGCAGAAAACCAGAAGTTAGACTTGTTCATGCAACAGAAGGAGCTTGGCTGTTCCCAGAGACGTGTTGCACTTCGCTCATTTTTACCTGCTCAGTGGTGAATTTGCAGTCAAGGTATGTGTTCTTCTCTTTAATATGAAAAGTTCTCATAATTTAAATTCAGTGTGGTTTGCTGCTTCCCTGAAAACCATTTCTTGAATTCTTAATATGTTTCTGGTTCAGTGACAAAAGAATTGATGTTATTAGTGTTCCAGGAACACAGAGGAGAAAACTAATTATTGCTAATGTGGTTTTGTAACTTGTCAGGTTTTGCAGAGCTGTAGCATTTACAGAAAAATGCTTTATTTCCAAGTACACCACATAACAAAAACACAGGGCTTTTCACCTGCCCCAAATACTATCCAGTGTATGGGCTGTTGGACGGTAAGGATTTCTTCTGTCCACAAGACATTTTGTACCTCTAATCACACCACGGGTACACATCTTTTCATCTCACACACACACACAAAAAAGTGCAAGCGGTGAACTTTGTTTACAACTAAGAAGTTACCTACAAAATAGTGCAGAAAAATGAGATACAATTCTTTTCTGTATGTACTGAAGGTTTTCTCTCTGCTTATTATGTTCATTGTAAACTTTGTAAGGCCCAAAGTGTCTATGTGTGTACACATTACACTGATAACCTATCTCTTCTGCACTAAGTCTTTAAAGCTTTTTCTTATGTTATGAAGAAGAAAAGTTTTGGATCACCTTTAAACAACATTATCAGCTTCTTTCTAACATCTGTATCCAAATTAAAAAATGAAGTAGGAGCATGATTTATAAGATACTGATAAAAACAAATAAAAGCTTAGAACTAGCATTGTAATTAGGAATGTATAACAGAAAGACCAAGGATTTAAACGTATGCTATACTTTTAGCTATTCATTTTCCATTACTCAGCATCTTAAGCAGCTGTCTTAGTGTAAGAATAACAAAATAGCTATAAAAAGAAAAGAGTTCAAATAGTTTGTCATTCGAATGTTTTAATATACTATATGTAATCTTACAGATGTCATCTAAGAACATGTTTTTATCTAGAACAGCTGTACATATTTTCTTAAAGAAACTAGAAGACAGCTAGAAAAAAAAAAACAACTATTTTTACAGCAGACTCTCTAAGATCGAAGAATCAGGATATTGAGTAATATTAGTCATATGATTTTTATCTTGCCTGCTGTTCTTTAAGAATTTGTAATCATTAAGAAAAAAGTGATGAGAAGCATCTTTGCACTTCAAGATCATGCATAGGCCTCCAAATACATTTGTCTTGGTTTCAGTGTGAATAGCAAAAACACAAAGAGATGGGATGAATGCATCTAAGTTAATAAAGACTTTGGAACAGCCAGAGCATAGACACCTCCAGAAAATCTTTTTCATGTTTTCCACTGGGCCTCATACATGCTAGAACAAGATTAATTGAGTTACTCAGAGTTACCTGAACATTTTGTACTGACAATCGGAAAAAAAACCTGCCTTTCCTACTGAGTTAGAGCTTTCTGAAATAAGGATCTCACTATTGCACAGGAACAGAGCTTTAAAAATATCTCATAACTATATAACATTTGAAGTCTTTTCTCAGAAAACAAGAGGAATTTGGGAGAATTTTAGCACATTCATTATGAGGACTCTCAAACTCCCTGTTTAAAAATAGTCAGAGTTTGATAGTTCGTTTTTCACGGGAAGAAGGGGTAAAAAGCTCTTAGAAACCCAAATCCCACTGTTTTCAAAGTCATGGTAGGAAAAAAATCAGATTGCAAGTCCAGTAAAACTCATTAGAGATTAGAGTTTTGCTTTCAAAACAAATTCTCTCCCAGTAACCAAGTCAACAGCAAAGGTACACTTGAACTCATTAGCAATGCTAATCAATATAAAGTTAAAAAAAACCCTGAGGCTAAATGCCACTTATCTAAAACCTCCATTTTTCTTTAAAAGTTGCACATAAGCCAGCCTTTTTCTGTTGTCACTCATGGTTTTTTAGAACTTTCAGTGTACATCTGAATTTCCCCTACCTTACCTAAAGGTTTCTCTTCCTTGCTTCTTGCATTTAACATACTTCAACTTTTCCGCACATTGAGCTGAAAAGTTATGCCTCTGCCTGGCTGATACACAGCTGCACACAAACATGGTGCTTCAAAGTGGAGACAAAAGCTTTCCTTAGCCAGCCCTCTATAACCAGAATAACCCTGGGCAAAGAGGCAGCTACTAAAGAACTGCACCTACAGGACAGTCTTTGGGTGCTGACTCACAAACCGAATGGTTATGACGGCTGAACCATCTTCTCCCCTCAACTGGGTGCCCCTCTTGGCAGGAACGCATGACCAGGGATGGAGGGAGGAGAGGGCATCCCTGTAACGTGACAGCCCTGAGGGAGGTAGGTTCAGCTGCAATGGGAAAGCACAGAGGACAAGAGCACTACAGCAACACTTTAAATTTGGACTCTGCAGGCTGTTGTCTTCACACAGACAAAGTTGCACCTGCTAGTGATCACCACAGTGGTGACAGATCATTTACCTAGAAGCAACACTAATGCACTGGGGCTGAGCTACCCTGGTCATGGTCCAACACCCCACTAAGGAGTTAAATATTGGAGAACAGGCACAAATGGGATATAGACCAGAAAATCACAAGGAGCATATCTGCCTGCTGAAAGCAGGCTATCTTCAGCCTGATGACAAGTAAATCCTAAGCATTCAGACATTGTGGCAAGGTTGCTACCTCAAACTTCAACAAAGTGCTTCAGGACTCTTGATGTTCCCTGAAGTGGTGGATTTGACTTACTTTTGCTGCTGGGCTGTGTTTACCTCCCCTACATATTAACTTCTCAACTCGATTCAGCAAGGTTGGACTGGTTTTTGTGATCCCTGCAAACAAATCTGATCATTCAGGTTTGGAGATACAGTAGTGCTGAGCTCTGTGCACTGAGGTATGCCAGTGCGGTGATAGTGCTGTAAACAAAGCCAGTCCTCAGACTATGGCTAATTTGCAGGGAATGGAGCTGTCAAAATGCAGCAATCTGTTTCTTCCACTCACATTATCTGAGATTATAGGTAAAACGCACAAAAAAAAGAGTGAAACATGGTTAGATGTCCAGGTCTTTTTGACATTAACAAGATTTATACATGCATGCCCAGAGGCAGAACTGGCCATAGCTGGTTTTCTTCCTGCAGTGTTCCTGCTTCGGCAGGAGGGAGCAAGCTGTGGACATGCTCTCCAAGACCTGCACCCCTGTGTCTCTGGAGGTGCTCTGCCCCTTTGTCATGGCTATATGATTTCCTATCAGCTGTCTGACTGACTGAAAGGATGCTGCTCCGAAGTGTTATGGGGTACAAAAGAAGTGCAGCAGGTTCCCCTCCTGAAGGGTGATGTGATCCCTCTGCCTCCGCACACGGAGCAAAGCAATAACCCAAGACACTTTTCTGATGTGATGGATAAAATGCCTGCAGATAATGGACAGGCCAGTAAACTGGAAGTGTTTCATCAGGTCCCCTAAGAATTTTTACAAAAAGCAGCTGTGAAGCCTTCATAATTCAAAGGTGGGACCTGATCCTTAAACAAGTAAGTAGGAACACAGGAATATTGTAGTATATGTCACTAGTTTTTAACTCAGGTCTGCATGCATCTCTCATCTCCTTCTCCAGCAGTCTTCCCCCATAACAAGCTGTATTCTACACTCTCCGTATTATACTTGGCTTCTGCTTAGACTAGAAACTCCCTGAGGCAAAGCCTGTCTCTGTGCTTGCACAGCTTTTGCACATGGATTATCACCAAAGACTCCAGTCATCAGTATAACACAGTCAGTATGGCAATACCTGCAGAGCTGTGCTCTGGGTCCTCCTACCTGCTAGACCGGAGCAAACAGCACACCAAGCAAACAACCAGATGAAAGGAAATAAAAAGTGATACAATTAATCACACAGCCTAGATCCTCAGCTGGATTGAATGCTCACAGTGCCATCCACATCAGCAGAGTAACAACAGTTTATAGCAGATGAGGTCTTACGGTTCCGTTCGCAGAGATGAGTGATTTTTCTCACCAGTAGCCTGCTTACCAGACACGATAGGGTAGGTACATCCTTTTTCTAGCTTCTTTTACCAGAGGGCAAGTTCTGGGGAAGGCTTGTTTTCCTAGCTGTGAATTCAGGAGACAAGAAAGAAATCTATGCAGTAGGTGTTCCTATAGTTATCACAACAGGTGAACTTTGCTGTGGGACAAAAATATGCTCCAAGTCAAATTTTAGCCTTTGTAACTGTACAGCTTGAGCTCAATGCTGGACTTCAGTCAATGAATCTTGCAACCAGTCTAGTGCCATCAATTTATTATAACGGTCTCATCTCAGTCTATCTGAGCTCAAAGATGGATTTCTTATGTCTTCATTTCTTTAGACTGAGTCATCTAAATCAAACTCTCCAGACACTGTTTGTACTCTGGAGAGCCCTCCCACATGCTCCTTATACATGATCCCACTTTATCTGTGCAAGGCCAGCTCACAGATGACTGTGCTCCTTGGCATCCCCCAGACAGGTTTGCTGTGCTAGGTCCTTACAGTGCTAAGCACTGGAAACACAGATCAACCACTTTCTCCCAGGGTAAGCAGCAAAACATCAGGCAATGGTTTGTGGCACTAAAAGTGACCAGAAAATGTTTGCCTTGGGGAAATTCTTTCTCCTCTCTACACACACATAGACAGACACACATATATACACCTATATAGACAAATACAAATAGAGATTTATCGGCATCTTGTCACAGAAGCAAAATACATGTTTCTCTGCATGATCATGTTACCCATACAGCCCTGTCCTACCCATTACTAGGCACAATCTTACGAGGACTGTCAATCACTTTCTTCCTTGTTCCCAGTTTTTCACTTGGTACAAAAGGATTAACAAATATTTTCATCAGCCTTTTCTAATTCGTCCATCTATTAGGATCAAGACTGTTGCATGTGTTTTTTTCTTCTCCTTTGGTTGGGCAAGTATCTTTTTTTTTCTTCTAGTTAATGACAAAATATCTCTAATGGGCAGATAAACTAGCAAAACCACTTATCTTCTCACAAGCCTTCATTCTGTGTAGAGGTTTACGGTAAGTAACAAAGTCAAATAATGAAGAAGGTGAACTAGTTGTTTACAAGAACAAGGGCACCAGTTTAAAAATTGAGAGATTTCTCAATGGCTCCACTCCTTCTTTCCCCTTCTATGAATTATAAGTTCATTTTCACAGTGATACTATTCCAACCTGCTTAAACTAGTCATAATGAATCAGACATGAAAGTAATTTGTGAATGGCTGTGATATTGTTCACAGAAGTTTTGATTTATAACATTCATATTTTTTAAAAAACGGCATGCAAAGGCATGTTGAATAAGACAGCCATATGCTCTCACCTTCTGCTTACATCATTACTCTGAGAAGCTTTTTTATTTTTTTTGTTAGAGAGGCACCTTATAGCCAAGAAATTCCAGCCAGCTGGCTCAGCAAAAGGGCCATTTCCCAGAAGCAGGAGGAAGAAGAAGTAAGAAAGTGGAGTCAGTTTTGTGTAGGTGTTTCCTGCAATGTTTTAGAATGTTTAGTCTTTTTTGGGAATGTAAGAAGACAATAATTCATTTTCTTCCACAACATACAGCCTACAAATTGGCATTTGAATCACGATTACAGCTCATAACTGTACCGTATGACACATCTAGAATTTAATTCTGCTACACTTTGTATCATGTATCACTATAGACAGGTTTACTGTATAAGCAATTTCCATCGCACACTTATCTCTGTTCTTAAAAAGAGGTTAAACGGAACATATTTATAAGGTTTGACTTAGGATAAATAGACTCTGGTCAAATAACTTAAAAAAAAAAAAATTGACTTTAAATACAAGAATCAAAACATTTTGAATTTTGGACTATTCTGAAGGTAGGTAAAATAAGGATTCAAACTGTGTGAACTACCTAGGCTTTATAACATTTTAAATGAAAATCCCAGATAAAACTCTCAGAACTTTTGTATTTACCTGAATCAGGCAGGATTATTTGATTGATTATTTGATTTGGAACCATTTTCCCTCTTGGGAAATTACACCCCTATTTTCCCCTTCTTTCCTTCCTTCCATGCTTACATCCTTCCCAGCAACAGCGTTTCTGCTCTGTTTGTTTTCCTTAGCAGTGTTATGTTCTCTTCCAGAACTCGCATCCGCTCATCTCTTCTTCACTTGTTCCTCCCTGACATCCTGCCATGAGCCTTTGCTGCCCACTGCAGAAAACTGTCGTGTGCAATTCTACGCAGTGCTTTACGTTCTACAGCGGTTGCAGAAGTAATGGCACACAAGTTCAAAAGTGACATGATCTACTTAAATCAGAACGTTTTTCAAAATTAGCAAAGCCAGCCAGAAGACAAAACTTACGTTTCACAGAAAAATTGAGAAGGGCAGAAGGATGAAGTGAAATTCCTATCTAGAATTAAAGAATCTTGACATTTTTAAGAAAAACAAGAAACCAAAACACAGAACACACGCACACATACAGGAGAAATCTGCCTAGGAATGGTTAACACAGATTAGGAATCTTGAACGAGGCATCTTCCTTCTCAAACAAGTACCTGGGGGATAAGCTGAAGTGAGTTGGGCTCTTTCATTCTCTCTTTTTTTGTGGGCTGCTCCACTTTGTAAAGATAATAAACTGTTTAGTCGTCCAGATAGAGCAAGAGTGAATCTGGGTCTCCTGCTAAGCTGTTAGCAGTCAATGTCTTCTGCTTTTTTCAAGATCAGAAATCACATCTTTAAAATATTTTCCATTGAATTCCCCACGTTTCGTGAAAAATCTTTCTTTTAAATCAGTTTCTCCACAAACTTTCTGTTTCAATAGTCATTTTAATAAGGAAAGAAAATTCCCTTCCTAAAACATTTCGTAAAATATCTCCTATATATCTGTAGTGATACATGAGTGTGGTGTACCAGAAAGTGTGTTCCACTAACTGTTACCACTTTGCAGACAGGAAAAGGTCTCTGATCTTGTGTCAGGATGCAGAGCCACCCTGTGACAAACCAATACCATGTGACTGCTTAATCTTTGAGGGATGTTAGGGGTTTATTAGCTTTGGTACACTAATTTGAGGGAGTTGAGGCATATACTAAGGAAATTTGACTCTCTAACTAACTCTAACTAAATTTTTACCATGTTGTTGGTTTTTTTTTGTCGGCTCTGACATTCTGGAAAGAACAGATAGATATATTTTCTTGGTGAATACCAGTGCTCAAATCCCATGCATACAGAGGGAAAAACAAATTGTCTGCACCAGATTCCAGCAAGGGTCTGACATCTCCTGTTGCTAACAAAAGGATGACAATAAATTAAAACTCAGTTTAATTTCAGAACACTGGCAAAGCATGAAAAGGCAAAAATAAAATCGTAGTCCAAACAATGACTGTTGTAAATTTGCTCTGTAAATCACATTACTGCTCAGCTAAAGCAGTGTCCTGAACCTTCCAGACCTCTCAAGGTTGAAAGCCACATACACGTTTGTATAGTTTAGTTAATCACCAAATCCCTATCAGCACGTATTTGAATACTTAGTTCTTCCAATAGAAATACGGTCTATTCTCGCTTAAGAATTGTCGCCATTTGAGTCCCCCTGTGTTTTCAGCAGAAAACCAGACTATATTTGGATGTATAGCCAATTTTTATCTGCTGTGACTATCGAGGTAGTTGCAAGACAGTCTAAATTTCACTATAGTTACTCACACACACACACCATTGCCAACATGTACATCTGGTGTTGAGTTTCCTCTGTGATATACAGACTATGGTGATTTTTAACCAGGATATCTGAAAACTGAGTTCTTTCCAATTGCAAATGTTTCATCCACTGGCTAAGTCAGGAGCAGATACATGAAAATAATATGAAATGACTGTCCCAGCTGCTCAAGCAACAGCGTAGCAGGATATGTATGACCTAGGAAGGGCAAGTAAAAGTGGTTTTCTGAAGTTTATCATTTAAGAAGTGAAGCGCATTCCAGACTAGACTTCTCAGGAAGGGAACTCACCACTGCTTGCAGTGCTGCACTCTGCTTTTAGGAGTTCTGAGAAGAGAGTATGAAATTTTAACAAAACAAACCACCTATTCTTTTAGTAAAGACAACCTGCCACTCAGACAATGAGTATCACGTCATGCCTGTATTGCCTTCCATGACATGAACCAGTGATGTTGGGGATCATTCACTGGAATGGTCCATGAGGAAAGCTTTTCAGGAGGTTGAAATTTGAGTTTATAGTTTAATACAGATTTTTGGGATATGTCTACAGCTGTTGTCAGAGGTTCTAAATTAAACTATCTTAAGAAGCCCGTGAGATAGTGGTGCTAACTTGGAACGACCTGGATAAATATCATCTCCTCTGAGTTCTACCTTTTTGAAATTAAACCTGTAATTTCACATGAACATTATATAGTTAATCATACTTTACAGCCTATTCTGTAGTCAGAACCTAATGTGCTGTTTGAAAACTGCACCATTACTCAGTGAAGCCACCCGTATATCCCTTTAGTGGAAGACATTAAGAGAATACAAGGCATTACTACTAATTTATAGAAAGGACAGATTCAGCCTGTGATGCCCTCTGCACTAAGGACTCATCTGCTTGCACAGTGCCATCAGCGTGTGGCTCAGCAATAGAAAAAGTGGCAGTGACTGCACATTTCCAGCTGCTAGTGGGGATGATTTGTAGTTACAAGTATTTTTGCAGACATAATGTGACAGTTTAGAACATCTTTTATGGTTTTGCAAAATGAAACAGAGACTTAATCAACTGCAGAGTAAAATAATTAGTCACCTGTATGACAAGAAATGAGGAAAGCAGCAGCTGCCAAAGAAATAGCTATTGGACCTTGGGACAGCAACCAGTCAGCCACACATACCATGAGCTTCCAATCTTTGCTATGGGAGACAACCTAGCTTTTCTCAAAGGCCACACTTGTGAAAGCCAGTGGTGAAAATGTGCAGGAAATGCTGCGTTATTGTGAATACCCTTGACACGTTTAAACATCCTAGTGACTGGAGGCACTGCAGATGGCAAGTATCTGCCTTTTTTCCAAATGGCTGCTACAATGTTCTCAAGGTGCTAGAAGAAAAGTGCTTTCAGGACACAGAGGCAGTTCATCTAAAAGGCAAATCTCTCCATTAAGTATTTAATGCACAAAGTGAGCAATGTTGGCGAATAATATTTGGCCATTAGACCTTCATATTTTGCTAAGTCATGAGAACTTAGAGCTGCTACCCAGGGAAAAGAGCAATATTTCAATTGCCAGGAGAAAAGAGTGGCTAAACTGAGCTGAAGAGGTCTCGTAGGAGCAACGCAGCAAACAGCAAAGCCTTAGAGGACATCCAGATGCAGATCAGTGAGAGAGCTGTAAGCGGAGGTTTGTGCACTGCTGAGCAGCTTTTCTGTGCCTCCACTACAGCAAGGCAAATAAAGGAGCACCAGTTACTGCCTCTTGGGGAACAGAAGTGCTTCAGGACTTATAGATTTTTCCTCTTATTATTCCACCTCTGTTGCTGTATTAATACTGTCCAGTGCTTTCTGTAGGATATTCCCATTGTTCTCTGTAATGAAGATATCAAGAAATTCGTGTCACTTGCACACTCTATCAGTGCTCTCCTATCTTTCCTACTGAGATCAGCCCTATAACTACTTATATTAGTTGAATCCAAAGACCAGTTCTGAGAATCTACCCTAGAAACAGTTGTTCCAGCTCACCTCCCAGAAGCTGTTATCAACCAGTTGAAACTTCACCTATTATTTTCCAGCTTAGCTGTTTTTCGGAAGGTACTTGCGGCGGTTTTGATCTATCTGGGTTTCAGGAAAGGTTGTTTTCTAAGGCAGGAAATTCTGACTTTAACAAAGAATTACAATCTAGCTGCACAAGCTACTCTTGATAAAATCACTAGCATTTTATTTCTTTATCACTGCATACAGGTTACCTTAGCTATTCACTGGACTCAAGATATTGTCTGTCACTTGATAGATGTGTTGAACTGTTTGATATGATCACACCTGTCATTTCACATGTCATCAGACTCCTGCAACGGATATTAAATTGGTCTCACAATATTTGTGTGTTAAGCTTGTCGAATTTTGTGGTGGCAATGGGGTAGAGCAATCCCTTGTCTACAACAGAGAACTCCTGTGGTGCCTGCAGTGCTCAGGGGTGGGGAAACAACCTCCTTTGACTCTGTTCCAAACTGATGAATTTACATTTATATGATAAAACCCAGGAAGTTTATAGTCTCCCGTTTGTCCTCGTACTTCAGTTAAATTGTGCAAGCTGTGATCGCTCAGCTTTGTAGACAGACACCATGAGTGCAGGAGGGTTAAGGGACATGCAAGATTTCAGCTCTGGGACAAGGCCCAGGCTTTCCCAGCAGTTACTGCCATCCGACAGGGACCCCTGTGTGGTTCCTGGTGCCAAAGCAGGGTACTCCCACTCTGAGCAGCGCGTTTGCAAATTTTGACCCTTTACCCTTCTACTTACCAAGAATTAAATCAAAACATCATTTTGGGCCAAATATGAAGATCAAGTAAACAAAACCCAAAATAACAGAAGTCAGCAGATGGACACTAAGCTCAATGATATGTTCAGAGCTTTCTGAAAGCAAATGCTGTTAACAAAGCCCAAGATATCAGTGTACAAAACTAGGCTGGTCATACACATGGGAAAACAGAGAGCACTGATAAGACACAGTGTCAGACGTGTGATAAACACATATATAGGCATGATAGCGCTCACCCTGTCTCTGAAAGAGCAGACATAGTCTGTGAGTCTCCTAGACCAGACCTGAACCCGGGCACGGGCTGAGTCTTAGACCATGACAACCAGCCGTGGTTCCCACAAAAGCTTTCTCAAGTAAGAACTCATTTGGGTGATTGTTCTTCATTCCTGCAGTCCCACTCCTACTGCAGCTCCTAGATTTCTCTCTGTCCTGACCCTAATCCTGACCTAAACACTAGTTGTTGGCTGAACTTTGGACAAGAAGCACTCATGGTTAATTTTACCTGTTCTCACATGGGGAATGCCAAAAAGAACACACCAAAATATGCTGCAGCCTTGCAGAGTGAGTTTGCAGTCAGTTTTCTCCTGTTTGAATATTTTCCTTCTCAGCTGTCAAAACATTTTGAGCAAACACACTACAATATACACAGAAAAAGTATAGATTCATCTGTGACCTGAGTGCATTGTGTAAGAGTAACGTGCCTTGCTGTAAGAGAACCAGAAATTTATCGTCTTGCTTCAGGGAGATACAAAGCTACTCAGGACTCCTGACACCAAGTTCTGGAGAAAACTTGCATTAAGTCTAAGAGGGCAGGAGTGGGGGGTCCATGAAGATTAAGCTCCTGGAGAACGAAAAAAAGATTAAAGAGACTTGAGAACGGCAGCAAGCAATTCGATGTTCACAAAGGAGAGAAGGGGTTGTGAAATTGACATTATGAACCTCGCTATTAATGATATTCTTCGAAGACGGAATAATCAGATTAATGTGCCTGCTTCAACAATTACTTAAGTATTCATACTCATTTGAAATAGTTTCATAAAGAGAGATAGTCTCAATCAACATTATGCAATAAGCTTGTGGACTCTTAGTATAAAGCCGTGTGGATCACCTGAGTTCCAGATTTTGTTCCAAGTTAAACAGAATGGAGACTTGGACATAAATCTCTGATGTACCGAATGACTACAAAGAGAGCAACAAATTGGTTTATGCTTGATTAACACCCAGATTTAAGAGCATCATATACTTTGTTTCTTCATAGACATATACCATGTTGAGAAAGCTGGGGATGGAGAAAAAAATAACTCAGTAAATCAAAACAAATTAAACTTTCAAAGGTGTTTGAACAGCATAAATTGAAGTGTGTTTTGGCAGGGGAAGAAAGATAGTGGTCATCCCTGTTTTCAGAACAGTTTCACAGTTTTTTAATTCATCTTCTTTTTCTGCTCATGAACTACAATGGAAAAAGTTGCTGAATAAGTACAGGAAATTCTACTCTGTTTACTAATCCATCATGTACAAAAAGGAAGGGAAAAACTGCATAGTATTAACATAATAGAAATCTCCAGGAAACCAAAATGTTAAAACAGTTATTCAGGTCTAAATTTAACTTAGGGAATTGTTGCTGTGAGCATGTCACTATGTACAGGTTGTATATGTACCGAATTTTCAGTTCTTGATGGCCCCACACTTGCAGACCTCATTTACTTTTATTGCCAAACTCTTTCAAATATTAGCAGAAGGTTTATTGTGAAAAACAACAGCTGACAGATTTACCCTCATATTTCGTTTCTTTGTCCAAACTGCATCTTGCTATGATATGCCTCAAAAAAGCCCTAGAACAGTATTCAAGGGATTTGCCATTTTCTATTATTTATTTGCTTATACCCTTCCCTTTTCAATTTCATGAAGCTTTGATGCAGTCTTTCTCTGCAAGAGGAATGTTGTCACCCAGCATGTCACCAATGGCGCTGCGTTTCTGGGATGTTTTCTGAAATCCAGTATCTGTGAAAGGTTTTTGTACAAGAGGAATTACGCAGCTCCAAGGAACAGCTGAGTGAGCTAACACACACAGTGAAACTGCAAATAAATCTTTATGGCACTTTGTTTTAAGAAGTGCCCAGTAAGTGTGCCCAACTTCTCCATCTCACCACTGACTGGGAGTAAGTCATGTGGCCTCTTAACAGCTCATCTGATAAATTCTCACAGAAAAAAAGATTTCTGAGAGACTGAATCAATTCACATTTGTAAATTAGTCTCAGTAAAATTACTGCTAATGAACAATACAATAATATATGGCATTTATAGGTTCTACAATAGGAATGATAAATGATCGGGGCTGTAATGAGTTACACTTCTGACTAAATGTGTATTTTCTCTCCTCCAATTTCAGAGAAGGAAGAGGAAATATTTCTACAAGAAAACTGGTTAATTTAAAAGTAATTTTTTGCTGAACACTTCTAGTTTGTTACCTTTGAGATAGGTATGAAAAGCTAACATATGGATTTGCTTTAAATCAGCTTTGAGGAATACAGAGTTCTCGGGACTGAGGAAGGTATTATGAAGATTCAGATTCTTAAGAGGTCAGAAAGTCAGCAAAAAATTAGTATATGGAAGCAGGTTGGTTCTTTGTTTTGTATTGTTTGGGTTTCTCCCTGTTATTTTACTCATAAATAATACCTTTTGTCAGAAGAAACACAAAACAGTAACAACGAAAGCCTTTGCATCTAGCTCATCTACTTAGCTGTTGCCAAGGCAGCACAGAGCGTTACACAGCTTTCCTATTCTCCCACAAGACAAGAAGCAGGAGTTTTCTTTAAAAACACCACTAAGACAAGGTCCAATATGTTGAGCACCACATCAGACTCTTGTTCATTTCAAATATGGACCCAAGACGCCTTTGTTCTTTTTTCAAATACTTAAAAATCAGCTACTTATATTTTAACCAATTCTTCTGGAAGAAATCAGAAGTTTCTCTTTTTGAGCTCTTAAAACCCAAACTGTTTTAATAGACGATTTCTCAGGAGACTCTTTTCCTTATCTTCCTTTGCTGTAATTCTGAATTTCATTTTACACCTGTAATGCTCTATTCTATAGTCCCTATAATGCTCTATTAAGCCCAAAGATTTGCTAGTTTCACAGTGGAGTTATGTCCCCACTATCTAATCTTAGTGCTAACATCAAAGGGCAAAGGAGCCCCAGCAGTGCCTGGAGGTGCTTCAGAAACTCCAGGACATCTTGCTTGTCTCCAGAAGACCATATCTCTCAGAGGTCCTATATCATATACCATCCCCATGCAGATATCCCAGGCACCCTGCACTTTCCAAAACACCTGTATTCAATTACCTGTGTTGCTTCCCAAACATGTGGATGCTGCTCTCCCTCAAAATCGCAGAATTTCTTTTTAATCTCCTCTATACACACTGAATACAGTCTATAAGGATTTGTCTTCAAAAGAGAGGCAAAAATCCTCATTGCTATGCCAGACCAAGTTGCCAATTAATGTAGATTTCTATTTTAGTTTCTTGTGTCTCCCTCCTGTTCTGCTGACTTAACGTCTCTGCTTAAGTCTTCCAGGTGCCTCCAGGGTTCTCTTTCATTTCTAGTCACTTAAAGAGACAGGTGAGGCAACGTAAATACTAGAAGGGTAAATGGAACAGTAGATACGTGTTGAAACATGGCTCCAACAGCAAAGTATGTCATACAGCAGCCTAGATGCAGAAGACTAACTTGGCACATTTTCATCAACTTTTCTCCAGTTCCTTGTATGATGTGGATGAGCAAATCTTGTAACCTGATATTTGGGGGNAAAAAAAAAAAAAAAAAAAAAAAAAGCACCTTTAGCAAAAGCCGGTGCCCACAGTACTTTCAACAGAACTTCCTTCTTTGGCTTCCTAAGGAAACTCAGTGAGCTAGGACACTTTCTGCTGATATTCAGTTTTTGTTTGTCGGCCTTAATCCAACTGGAAGTTTCAGTTATGAGCACAAGTACAAATTAGGGAATTTAGGATAAACCAGGTAGAAAGGGATGTCAGAAGGTCTCTAGTCCAGCCTCTTGCTCAAGCTAGGTCAGCTGTGAAATCGGACCATGCTACTCTGGGTCTGGTTGGGTCTTTAAAACTCCTGAGATTGACAAGGTTGAAATTGAATGATTTAGTGACTGGAGAAACTTGAAGATCCTTTTAGTTTGATACTGGGACATCCTCTAATGTTAAAAATCATTATTTCTTTTTCCAGATAAAATAGAATAATTGTACTAAAACTCTTTCAGAACAGAAGCAAAACATTTCCATCTTTTTGGAGTGCTTTGTTAGTAGAAAAGTTTCTATAATATTGATAAAATATTATCTTGTGTTCAGATCTTCTCTCTGATCCAGTTAATATTTTCTTCCTCCTACCAGCTCTCACGACAGTCCAGCTGTTCTGTTCTTCTTTGTCTAACTGTTTTACACATAGGTAATACCTTTTGTCAGAATCACCACAGTTATTTAATGGGATATATAAACAGCACTGAAAAATAACATCCCAGGTTATTTGGGGATTAAAAGTACGGGATTTTTTAGGGAAAGTATAATACTGGAGAGTCTAAAGTAAGGGTGCTCAAGATCTCCACTTGCAAAAAAAAATGTTATACAAAGTGCTTCATTGCACTTGATTTGGCTCGTGCTCTTTCCACGCCTTTCATTAGTTGATTGGAACAGGCAGTACTGGAATTTAGAGGCTTCACCTCCCACATGGGGGCGGGAAGTTAATAGCCTCTTCTCACCTTTGACTCATCGTTATTGAAATAACTACTTTAACAGATTTTTTTTCCATTTTCCTAACATAATTGAAATAAATGCCCTTAATGATATCTGCAGAGCAATGGCTCTCCTTCCATGGTGTACTTCAAGTTTAGATGTCAAAAGGTCTCTAAAAATTCCACTTTTGAGAGGCAGGTCCTCTGTATCTTTGTTAATATTCTGACAAATTAGGGACCTGATTTGCTTTAAAAATAACTTTTTCTTTTGCGATGTTATTTTTGTGCCTGTCGAGTTCCTCAGTCTGGTTCAACATGAAGCCTCACGAGTCTGAAGAGTGTAACTGTGAGGGTAACCACAGGGTGCAAAGGAACAGTGAAGGGTGAATGAAGAGCAGGAAACATTTAAGCTAACATTGCCGCAAAAAGGGTCCACTGTATACAACCTCAAATGTGCTAAAACCCATTAGAGGTTCATTATACAAACACTGGAAATTAAAAATTAAAGTGATGGGGTCAGTAAAAGCAGAACATTTTAGGAAAGTTTCAGACACTTCTTCTATTTCTCCAAAATAATTAGTGCCTCCTCAGTGAAACAGAATTGAAAGGACATTCTGAATAACTTTCAGAGCATGTTTCAGAGAGGTCACAACAGCCACCTTTTGATATTCAGTTACACAAAGATACCAATCAAACCCCTTCTAAAGCCAAAGAGAGGGGGACAAGCAGTCCCACTGCACTTGGATTAGATGGAAACAAGAGACTCGGTGCACTGAGCCTGGGGATAGATGACAAAGATGCGTTTTTGCAGATTGAAAGAAGAGCAGGCTGAAACAGAAGCTTTGAAAATAAGCCTGCTGGAGAAGATACAGAATTTATAAGGAGGGTGTCTTGCCTGTGTTTTTCTTGACATTAAATTCCAAAAGTAAGAGTCTATCACAGGTGACCTAATATTCCAGAATACCTTTGGGTTATTGCTGACCAGTTGCTCTGCTTATACTATCCCATCATATGTGCTTCAGGCCTACTAGACTTTTAGATGTGAAGCTAAAAGAGAAAATATACATTGATGTTGTTTTGTTATAACATCTTATTAAATAAAAAGACCTCCCTTTCCCCACAAATAGACATCATCCTGGAACCAAATCCTCCAAAGCTGTTAAAATCAAACTTACCTCTTCTTGGTCATCAAATACATGTCACAATGGGGCGGTTTAGGGGAAGTTCTGCAGCCTCTTAACTTCTTGAGTCAAATAGCTTTACACTCCTCGCTCCTGGGAAAGCAGAAGCCATTATCCACAAAGAGCCAGCAGGACACGGGCTTCCTTCCACGCACCCCACTGCAGAGGACCACCCTTACCTGTGGTAGCTTTTAAACTCCTGCTATTTTTCATTTTGGTCACAGCAGATCTGTCAGGCAGATATCTTTTTTCTTCTTACAGCTCTGGCAGCTCCTCTGTTGCATTTACTGTAGCTTTTAAGCTGACATGAAGAAGCTAAACTGCCAGACTAACAGGCACCACTGGGGGACACCTGACTGCCCAAGCTGTGCTCAGAGATGTTCACCGACACAAAAATACACAGCATCGAAGCAGACTTGGCTCTGCACAGGAACAGAGATTTAGAGAAGCTGTGGCAGGCCTTGAGTGTTTTTTTATTTCTTTCTGTATCTGACCTGTCTTCTAAAAAAGCACCACATCAGAAGTGAGCGAGTGCCCTCTCAGTTTGCAGCCACTCACTCAAAACCGTGTTTGTCCTCCCAGCTTTTCCACTCCTCCATGCCGTTGACATCCACCTGTATATGAAGCCATATGTATGTATGGTAAGCCTGCTGTAAGGATCTGAAAACACTATTGGCCACTGGTGGCATTTAAACAAACCGGGTTATTATAAAATACTGTTAAGGATGCTACAGACTGGGTGTCATATCTGTTCTTTAAAAGTCCTATCCCTTGTAAGAAATCTCTGAAATAAACGGAAAACCAAGCTGCTTTCTAGGCAACCTTCATCATAAATGATCATATATCACAGAAATCTTTCATTTGGGGTAGAAGACTAGTGAGGCCTTGGGCCCACTCTGTCCTTTGTCCTTCCAGATTAGACTATACAGTTTAAAATCATGTCTGTGTACCTACACTTTTAATATTCTACCATTCGCTCCGGCAAATCACATTATAGAGGTCAATATCATAACAGCCTGAACATTTATATGTCATAGGCTTCACCTCTTGTCCCTGAGGACTAAATTAACAAGGCTAATATTAGGACAATCTCAGTATGTGCTAATTACTGTACATACAGGTCAGTCCTTGACCAGCAGGAGATCCTATCTGGTTACCAGACAATACCAAGATGTGTTAGTGACTGCGCCCAACCCTCAGAGTTTTCAGGCCATGGCATTGGTGACTACCACCTTTTCGGAGTTCCCCTTTATTTGCTTATAAAGACAATCCCACAGCTCAGCAATTAGTGTTGATTAACCTCCTCTTAATAGTCCCTCTGCAAGGGTTCTTCATCAGGATCCAGCCATTGCTCAACATATCCCTGCACCAGCTGACCCCAAAGGCCTCCTCTCTTGGCCAGGGCACTGTCTACAAGGGATACAGGTCTGGTTGCCACCAGCACTGGGCAGGTCATGACTGCCTCTTACACAGGACAACCTGCAGCCCCGCCTATCTAAACCTTGCCCAATGTTATTAGCAAAAAATTTTCTGAAACAAGATGAGACAAAGGCTGACAGTGTTCTTAGTGACTATCAAGGAGGAGGTAACTAACAATAGGAGGTGAACTCTAACAGGTACAAATTCAGCCCCCACAGGAGTCTCTTATAATCAGTAATGATAGGTTGCTTCAGCTGGGCAGTGTTTCAATCAAAACTGTCAGATAAAATCTTTTTGAGCATCCCAGTGGAGACATCAGGCCAGTCTTGCGTTACACAGAAAGTATTTGTAGAGAGTGTGTGAAGGGGTCACGTTTATTTTTACTGAACTGTGATAAGAAATGGCAAATTACTCCCTTTTCTAAATTGTGGCTGTGACAATCATAAGTTATTCAGTAAGCACACAATTTAAATGAGTTTCCTGTGCTATAGAGAATAGCACCAATGACACCAATTTAATAGCGTTCGCAAATTGGTCATTAGCACATTTTACCTTGTTCACTCCCACATTTCTACCAATCCTTTACGGAGGGGCTTGAGTAAGGACCAAGGAGGCAAGCTGTCAGAAGCCCCATGTCATGGACTTGCTCACTTCCTAACTAGCCCCTGCACACTGTTCTTAGACCACAGTGATGTGATATAATTAATTTATTTTAAAGTATTTTAGGGCTTTTGCTTCTAAAAACAAAAATCTAAAAGAGAGTAATTATAGGAAAAATATCATAAATCAGTAGGCAGTTTTTGAGCTGCTATTCGCTGTAAATTAATTCCTGTTTATTTTTTTCTATTAGTCATATAGTGATGGAAAGACATAGAAATTGCCAACATAGTATTTATGACAACTCTCTGAATTTTTAATGAATATCTTATTAAATATATGCATACATCCAACTCCAAAGCATAAGATAATGCACTTACATTTTTTTTCTGCTGGTTCACAGCCCACTACTGGCAGAAAAAACAGCTTGTGCTACTTGTATTGCCCAACAGAACTTCTCTGTTCTCAGATGACCTTTTGTTACTCATCCATTAGTATTCACTTCCTATGTGTTTTTACAGCATAAAGTGCCAGCATGCAAAGAAAGGGAGACTTGAAACTGCTGTTTGCAATTTGTTAGTGGCATCTCTCACAGCCACAAAAGTTGGGCTTTGAAATATTTAAGCGTTTATGAATACCAGCACCTCGATGCCATGCTTTTCTATCAGGAGATTAATTAGACAAAAGTATGGCTATGTGAGGTATTATTTAAGAACTCAGAACATCTAAGATGTCAAAAACATCAGGCCAAAATGAGTTGCAGTTAACAGTGGACGTAGGAGGTAACATAAAATGTTTCTATAAATATATCAAAAGTAAAATGATAACGGAGGCAAGACAAGGCCTGTTACTAAAAGGAAACCAATAACTCAGAGAATGATGAAAAGTTAGATGGAAACTCTGTGTCAGTCCTCTCAGAAATGAAGATTGTGATCTAGTATTCGAGACGATTGATTCTAACAATTGGATTTCTGCGAAGTGGGAGATAACACATTAAAGAATATATAGAGTTATGTAAAGTGGTAGGATCATATATAGCCCATCCTGGCATGAGAGAAGAAATCTTTGCTATCAATTTTTATGTCTGTGGAACCAAGGAGAATGGGGATCATTCAGAAGCCCAGAGAGGACAAAACACACTAACTGTCTTTAAAAGGCACAGATAACAGGGATTTACAGACCTGTCATTCTCATTTAAATACCTGAAAAACATGACAGCAAAATATTTAATAACCAGTATATCCACATATGGAAGGTAATAAAGAATAACCAAGTGATAAGAAACTGCCAGTATAAACTTGTCAAAAATAAAGTTGTGTCAAACTAATCCAATCTGCCCTGATGGATAAAGCAGAAGCAATAAATCAAGCATATCTGGGTTTCAGTGAGGCTTTTGGTATTGTCCTATACTCCATTGTGCTGAAATATGCACAAATAATGTGGCAGGAAAATACACTATTGGTGCAGGTGCTCTGCTAAGCCTGGAAGTGCTTGAACAAAAATAAGATTTCTAACCAAAGCACTTACAGTAGTTGCTTACACCTGGAAGATGAAAATAGGATATATATCAGAATATTGCCAATGTTGCATACAATGCACTGCAGCTGGTGTTTGCTTTCAGTGTAGAATGAATAGATTCATATCTATTAGACCTAAAAGCTACAGAAAACCAGTATCACTAAATGCATGGATCACTGGATGGGTGTCTACAAAATGTAATGCTGTGTAATAAAGAGACTCCACCAACCTATTTTCCAGATACTGGTTGAAAACATTCAGAAATCAAAAGCATACAGGTATCTCAAGACTGAGGTGGTTGCAACAATGACAAGGCTGATGAAGAGGCAGGATAGAGGGTGGAGAGATGTTCCTGCATCTAGATATGGGCTTGAAAAGTTGAGGTTTTGGGACAATGAACTTGGAGAATATTTATGTTGTTACCCAGTTTATGCAAATATTGTCCCTTGCTCGAGTTAGGAAGGATTCAAAATGTACATTGTTGATGTTTTGGTTTTAAGGTGCCTTGTCTTTAAGGGTTCTCAGTCCCACTTGCATGTTTTATCCAGTTGACCTGTCCTGCCTGACACCCTTGTTATAAATTTTATAGTATAGAGAGAGTGTCCTTTGTTAGAGCCTTTACTTAGTAAAATGTGGTCTTCATATATGCTTTTGGTTCTCAAGCACTACAACACTTAATTAAAACTAAGTACACCAAATATGACCACCACTTTTCCGTAATTCTGCATCAAACAGCCAAATTCTTATATGCATATCAAGCACTGATACTTATGAACCAACAAATCCAGTAACCAGACTATAAATGAGAACCCCATCCTTTCAGGAGTTACAAATATGTCTCTTTTTACTGCCAAGTTACCAGCTGAATCAGGCAAAGGTCTTAATTAAAAAATACATCTGAAAAGCTTTCAATCAAACCATAATATAACCAGTGGTATTTTAAAAACCTGGAAAAAGACCAGCAGTATTCCTGTCACCCAGCCTAGATAACTATATGTAGATCTGAGACACCAGTGTTATATTTGAATAATATCTCAGCATTTGAATAATATCTCAGCATATTCTCAGATCAGAATAATAAAAATCACAGTTAACATTTTCACAGTACTGAGTCGATGCTGGACACTCAAATTCTGATTGTTCTTAGTAACTTTTAAATGTATATCTGACATCTATGCCTGTAAATACCTCCCTGTAAGGCCCCAAGCTGTTCTGACTCATCAAATATTTACAGTACAGGACCTGCTTTTTAGACCATGCTCTTGCACCCAAACTGGCTCACTGCAGGCTGACTGCGGGTAGGCCCAGGCTTGCATGATGGCCACCATCTTTGCCAAACTGCCGACCCAGTCACTGTGGCCTATTAAAACCAAGGTCCCTTACAAAGCTTCAAGCATTTATGTCTTCTGTGACTTGCTTGCAGAAGAGATTGTAACACAGAAACACGGAGGTGATTCACGTGAGAAGATGAGAAAGCCTCACTGCTTGCAAGCACTGAACCTTGCTCCTGTAGCTTCCTTAGTGCAAACGAGAGGTGCAAACTAAATGTGACAGTCATAACAGGTGGGAAAAAATACGGTATTGTGTGTGGAGGAAACAGCACTGAACTTCCGTACATACCGCAGTACTAGCAGGTTAACAACAAGCAACACAAGACTCACAAGGTACATCTGTCCTGTAGGAGATTATAGCTACTGTTATGCAAAGATAAGAAAATAAAGTAACCGTCAACCTCAGTGAAGAATTAAAAAAGACTTGCTTCTATCGGGTTCTAGTGAATAAAGGCTAGTAAAGGTTCTCTTCAGCTAACCTGTTGGTCACAATGTCTACTGCTGCTTTATCCCCTTTGTTTCACCCACTTAAAATTGGTCCAGGCAGTCCATAGCACTTTAGTCCACGAAACCTCCTGCAAGCTTGCAAGATGTCCATGAGAAAGCAACTCAGAGAATTGTAAGCCTGTTCAAAGTCTTGCTTTTTAGGACAGCAGGAAAAGCAGGGCAGCTTTTCTTATTGTGTCTTCTGTATCAATGAGCTAGATATAGCAATCTCAAGTCACCTTTTTCTTTTTCTCTGCGCAGAAATGGTTTCCAACACAACTGGAAATGTTACAGAACTTTACAACTTCATGGCTACCCAAGACCGCACTGTCAGTCCGGCAAATTTCCACAATAATTCAGGAGTGCATCAGCTGAATCCCTATGTATGTATTAATCCAAATATATGGAAACGGCTAGAAGATTTTCAGCCTGGATTCCTCTGGTTTATATTTATTCTGGGAGCAATAGAAAATTCTTTTGTACTCATCGTCCTGTGTTTCCACAAGAGTCGCTGCACAGTGGCTGAAATTTACCTGGCAAACATGGCCCTTGCTGACCTGATGTTAGTCTGTGCTTTACCTTTCTGGGCCATTAATATTTCTAATAGTTTTCAATGGCCTTTTGGCCTGTTCCTCTGCAAAGCTGTCAACATAATGAGTAACGTGAACTTTTATTCTAGTATTTATTTCCTGACACTAGTGAGCATTGACCGCTATCTGGCCTTGGTGAAAACCATGTCTCTTGGACGGATGCGACGAACTGTTTGTGCCAAATGGAATAGCTTTGTAGTCTGGACATGTGCATTGCTCATATGTTCACCTACAATGGTGTTCCGAAACTTAAAGTATTACGAAGAATACAACGTCACAGCCTGCGCTCTTGTTTACCCAGTCAGCTACTGGGAGCCTGCAAGCAACTGCTTGCTAAATATTGTGGGCTTTGTGATCCCACTCTGTGTAATTACCTATTGCACTGTGCAAATCGTCAAAGCCTTACGAACCAGTGAACTACAAAAACTGAAGTTAGTCCAGACAGAGAGGAAAGCCACCGTGCTGGTCCTTGCTGTGCTCTTACTGTTCATCGTCTGTTGGCTTCCATTCCAGATCAGCACATTCATTGACACAATCTGTTACCTCGCACCCACTTTCAAATGCCTGGAAGAAATCAATGATGTAGCGACCGAGATAGCTACTTACTGTGCCTTTAGCAACAGCTGCCTGAACCCAGTCCTGTATGTAATTGTTGGGAAGCACTTCCAGAAGAAGGCTGTGGAATTCTACAAGGGTTTGTTCCCAAAGAGGTGCAGAAAATCACAGTCAGTGCAGATGGAAAACTCTCTGGACACTTTAAGAACTTCCATTTCAAGTGAATATCCAAGGAAAAAGTCTGTTTGCCCATTACCACGATAGCACTATTTGTTTATTGCAGGAAAAAAAGCCTTCTAACACATCAGTCTCTGCTAATATCCATCTGCTGCTGGTTGACGGAATAAACATGTGGTAACGTTCGTATTTTGTGGGAAAACAACTGTTCGATCTTAATGGAAACTCCATACAGAGACCTGCTTCTAATGTTATTAGACACTTTCATGATTGAATCCTACTTGGTAGCATACTTACATTTTCATGGCTGAATAATGTTTGATGCATGTATCATTTGAAATGTTTGCATTTCTAAGGTGTACATACATGTATCTCTGAACAGAGCCTCAGTATGGAAGCTATTGTCAGGACTGTGCAACTACTCATGGTACCCATACCATTTGTTAAACTAGATTTTTGGTAGGACACACTCGTATTTGAGTTCTGGCAAATGAATTCTGTAGGACTATTATTCAAATGGATTTTTAGGTGTGGCCGTCTTCTGGGCTTTTACTTTCTCTGTTTAGTCATCCAAAACTATTTTGATTATGTGATTGACAAACTGTGCCTTTTTGCAACTGCTCTGGCCCAGCCAGTTCCATCAGCTTGTGTGCGTGGAAAGTAGCTCAAAAAAGGCAAAGCAGTAGCAGAAGGAAGGCTGCAGCCAGCTGCTCGAAGTTAGCTGAATGTTCTTCATAGCAGGAGATTCTTTACCCCTTCTGCATCAGGGTAAATGTATTCACTTACTCCTTTTGAGTGAGTGGATGTTATTTACACTCCTATCTACACTTCAGCTCAGAGACTTAGTTTTAATATTCACAAAGTGTAATTAATATTTGTAACATTATTTAATTGAAACAGAAAAGCTCAGCACAACTCATATAATCTCACAAGTAGAAGAAACTGAGTGTATGAAGGAATTTATCACCTAACTGCCTTAGAAATCTAACTGAAGCTAATAGGAGTCTTGAAAGTTCGCAATATTCAAAAATAACTTTTTCACACTCTAATAATACCTACAGTTTATTTGTAGAGTTAGTCTAAGCGATTTTACTACAAGATAGCTTTTCTCCAATTGGACTGGATTTGTGATATAAATTGAGTTTATGCGGAAGATAAACTCATAGTGTACTGAATTGTCAGTGTGCACTTCTACTGCTAGGAATATTGATCAAAAACTGAGTAGGAGATGATCTAGAATTTTCTGAAACTAACAGAGCCTTTGTTCTTTTCAAAGCACTTAAGGTTACAGCCTTAAAACCACCAAGGGAAATGGAGTTTGTCAACATAAGTAAACTCGGACTGTGACTGCATGGTCTTCATTCATCAGAGCTTGAACGGAGCAATGAAGTTCTATTTAAGACCGGAAATTTGTATTAAACCCAAAAATGGTCTAGAAGTATGTGGATGTGCTATAAAACTATGGGGTTTAGGCCACCATAGATGATTTATAGACAACTTCCATAGATTTTCTTTAATAATCCTGTATAATCCCGTGTTATAGATACTTCTATTGTTCATTCTTTAAATAGTCCAAGACACCTATGATGAAACACTGGAAGGCTTCCTGCTATCTACAGTGTTATCAGTACTGTCTTGTTCACAAACATGCTGTTCACAAAACCATTAAATAGAAGGAAATCCACACAGAGATTATTGAAGAAATTGAAGAGATTTTTGAGTATTTGGTACTGAGAAGTAATATATAAATATGTTATTATAGTAATTATATTAATTTAAATCATGTAAATATACAGACACATTATTTTACTACGCAGTAAGCATGTACAACAGAAAATAAAGTACTTTAAGAAATGAGATTTGCTGGCATTTTTTCCTCTACCTCGCATCCTGTTACTCAGGAATGACTTGTCAGAAGTGCCACTGTTGCAGGTACTTTCTTTTACTTCCCCTTGTACCAAAAGAAAGTGAGCTGAAACCACAGAATTTTAGCTACTTTCAAAGCTTTGGGTCAGCTTTCTTTTCAGAGCCCATTTCCGAGAGGTGCTGATCAGCCTTCACTCTTCTCTGAAAGCACACAAACCACTGCACCAGCCTCTGCCGAGCGCAGAATGCACAATGTCAGCTCCCAGACTGGATAATTTACACTCTTGCCCACTTTCTAGCATGATCACACATTGTACAGCATTGGCATGTGCTGTTTATGCAGGTAACAAAAAACCTGAAGAAATAAAGTGCAATGTCCAAGCTACATCTTACCTACCATCAGTTTACAGTCACACTCAGATGCCTGGCTCTCTCCTGGTCTCACAGAAACAAAGCAAAATATGAGAAGGGTTCTTGGTAAAATAAGGGTAGAATTTGTCCCGGTGACCTCAGAGCTGGAGATGTCGAACTGTGGACAGCACAAGGTTGGTCTTTTTTTAGGCAGAGGTTCTGCGAAGAAGTCAGGATCTTGGTTCAGGTCTCCCAAATCCCCAAGCAGTACTTTAGCCATTGAATCCATTCTTCTATCAGGACATTGTGGGTTTCCACCCTATACTGACTCCTCGGATATTTTGTTGTTTCAGGCTCTCTGAACTGTAGTCAGTAGTGCTTGATTACTACTGCACTGTGATGCTACCAGCCTCATTTATTAATAAATTCCTGCACCAGAGTTTGAGCTCTCCTTAGCAACCACTGCCTATAGAATATGTAAAGCTACCCAAACAAGCTGAACAAATAATTTTACATCACAAGGTCACATCAAAAATCTTTTCTCCTGTTCTAGAATAAACAAACAGCTATAGCAGGTAGCTGTGTTGATTTGCAAACCATTTCAATAAATAAAATCAAACTGTTAAATCATACTCTTTCAAAAAGACAATTTGTTCAGATCAGTAAAGGCTCCAGCTACGTTAAAAGGAAGATTTTTTTTGGTGGCTGAGCTGTTGGACCAAGAGCCAGAACTCTGGAGACTCTTCGGGCTTCTGCCTTTTGTCTACCACATAATGTTTGTGATCATTGAGCAAACAGTCTTGCCTCTGCTTTCATCAACATATTTGTTTAATCTTTCTGATCAGAGAGGCCCAGTTAGCACTTGTAAAATCCTATGCAGCTCTAGAGAATATGTTCTTTTTGCAGGAAAGTCAACATAGATTGGCTGAAGATCACATAAGGTTAAGACATAAACTAATGTTCAGTGAGTATCCAAAGTTGAAGGCACAAACAAACAGATACATTTTAATTATGTATACACAGCAGAAACTGTTGATTCATATAGATGCTTTTAAAGTAAATCCTTCATGTTCCTCTAGTTTGTGCTCCATTACATCTGTGCAAACTGTAAAATGTTACCAAATAATTATATGCTTTCTACAGGTTGAAACAAAGAATCAAGTCGCAAAGAAATAATAAATTAAATTCCCTTTTTGTATAAAGTTCCAGCTTCTTACGTGAACTTGCTCTAAGTTGTTTGAAAGTTGGAAGTATGGCAGTGCCTAATCATTTTACTATTACCACCAAATGTGTAGACTCCCAATTTTTATTTTCTCCCCACTACTGAAAAAAGTTCTAAATGCCAATGAAAAACAACAGAAAATAAGAAACTAGATTTACAAAAAGGAGTTAGATTTGCACACCAATATTTTGATCTCATTTTGAAGTGATGAATTTTGTCAGACTATGTTATTTATTGTATACATTTTAGACATGGTTGCAGTTTTCTACACAGAGTCTGTGAGTAAATGTGGATGTTGGCAGCTCCTAGAGATTCATGTCCAAGCAAAGACAAATTCCAGGATTCTTGTTATTGCTCAAATGTTCTTCTTTATGGAAAAAAGAACTTAAACACAGAAATAAAATAGCGTAAGCAAAGAGGAAGTTTTGGAAAGTCTGTGACTAATTTCTTCTGTTCTATTGCACTTACCTTAATGAGTCAGTGTGGGATGTGTTGTTTAGACATTGATCTTCTGTAGGTTATTAGGATTTCTTAGGTAATATGTAATTCAAAAAATGTTGTGTTTCAGGTCTTCACTGAAGTAAATGTTTTAATCCAGATATTAAAACAAAAATAATTTTGACAGAAGTGAAGCATATCACTTAAATTGAGACATATTTTATATTGTTTTGTTTATTTAATAAAATAAGTAAACGTTTAAATAGGATGCTGTTTAAATAAAAGCAGTATTTATACATTTTAAAAATTTAAATTAAATGTTAGGTTCTTTAGAGCTTTCTCCAATGTGATGGTGTTGACCAGAACAATTTTTTGAATTTGTCAATTTTACCAGTGTTTGCATTACTCTAACTTAGTATCTTTTTAATGAATAAGAAGTTGGAATACAAGTATTTATCATGATGATAGGGAAATTCATAATAAGATATCACTATGCAGCCTTGCATGGTTTTTCATTTTAATTCACTTATCAAACAAGAATGGCCACATTCAAATAAGAATTCAAAGAGATGGTGCATGTGTGGGGCAAGTGGCCAATGTGAAGAATGTTTTCATATAAGTAAATAACATTCCAGTCCCTTGATAATTTCCTACTGTTTTTTAAAAATAATTCAAAAAAACCCCCTATTTTTTACACAGATATACTTAAAAGAGATTTGTAATTAAAATCTGAGATGCTTCAGACATGGTAGGTTTTTTTAATATTTTTCTAATTAGAGGACAGTAAGAATGAAAAATATAAAAATAATTGGTAAACAACCAGTCTCAAGCTACAAGGTCGCAGCAGGTAATCACATAAAGAGGTTATTTATGGATGCAAGCCTGGAAAAATACAGCAGTCATCACACACTACGGGGAAGTCATGTTCATAGAGGCTCATGCCCGAAACACCTACAGTGGGGTACAAAAGATGGCAATTTTAAAAAACAGAGGAAAGGCTGACATGAGGTTTAGCGGGTCCAACTTTCAGCAGCCCCTCCCATACACCTGTTCTGCTTTAACCCCAGCTCCTTGGCGTGGTCTTCCCCCCGCCGAGAGAGGGAAGGGCTCCCACCACAACAAAAACCTAGAAAATCCTGGTTCAAAGCTGGCACTGAGTTGGCAGTTCAGAGCTGTGGATGAAATTATTGTTCCGGACGCAGTTAATGACACAAAAGAACTGCTAATTGCCAAGGGTCTGTACTTGAGGCCTTTAGTGGTCACAGGAGGACAGGAGTCATGGCACACATCTTGTATGATTTCACAACAAGAACAAAACATTTCACATGCCTTAAAAATTACTACAGCCACCATTTGGAGAACTGAGGAAAAAAAATAATCCCGGGGCTTTCCTCCAGAATGTAACATTACGCACATCTTACATGACCAACAAAACACTCAGACCACACTCAGTCACCCGGTTGTGCCTCAGGATGCATCTTTGAATTCTCTCAGTAACCTCTGTACTGCTACTTACCTACTGGTTGTGAATTTAAAACTTTGCCCAGATTGCCAAGAGGACAAGAATTAGGTATGTCTATCTGATTTTAATGTCTTACCTTTATGAAAATTATTTCACGTACTTTTTATATATTAAAAAAAATGCTCTCGGTTCTGATCTGTGCAGTCTAGTAAGAGTTTACCTTTCTTTTTTGCCATGAAACTAACTCTGAAGGTCAGGATTGTAAAAACATGGTTAACTTTATGAAATTTCTTTATAGCTGAACTTGCTTGACTAATTGCAGAATTTTGTCTTTCAAAGTAATCTTTAGTTTCAAGATTGTTCCCAAAGCTCAGCTTATATTTATTAAGTGTTGCCAGAAACCCACAATCCTAACTGGGTAGTATGTATTAATAGTAATAATGGTAATAGGTTCACTGTGCACAGAAATCAATCAGAAATTAGTTCAAGCTGGAAAAATATGTCATTATTTCTATAAAAGATGACTGCGATTTATTAAGTACATAAATTGAAAATTATTCATGTGGCTAATTATCCGTTAGCACGAAATACTTAAAATACTTACAGAGAAAATTGCCTTGGAAGAAGAAATCAAATTAGGCAAATGAAATAAATTGCATTTTCTGTCAAGAAGACGTCTGGACCTCTAAGTTTATAAAAGGCTTGTGCCTTGTGGTAGTGCTTGGACATTGGCTAGTAGACTCTGAAGACATTTTCCCGATGACAAACTCTACAGAAACTTCATATACAACTGCTAGTTGAACAAGAAATCAGATCTAGATGTGACTAAAATCTAAGTTGCAATGGAAAGTAAATGTTCATGAAGTTAGGCAGTCACGAATGAAGTCACAGCTCCAACATACAGATCACACGCAAAGTGTGTGAAGTGACTGGCATGAGCTGATAGCAAGATATCATCAGAAAATGGGTAAGAAATGATTAAAAGCACTTCTTTCTTCTCTAGGTTTAGTAAAAATAATAATTCTGTTTACAAAAAAGAAAAGTTTACTTTTTCTTTTCTACATTATTTTTGACATATAACATTACACATTTTCTTCCATTACTCTCACACCTTATCCAGCCTCCTGCTATAAAAAGCTTAGACTGATGCTGTCTCACAAACAGCCTCTTACTGTCTCACAAGTGGCTTCTTTGATGCTAATCAGCCATTTATTTGCTCTGTACATCTTCTCTGCAGTTTTAGATCCTCTCAGGTTGTCTTAGTTTGCATGAGACTGTCAGTGAACTTGACAACATTCAAACTGTTGTGAGGGAAGATGATCAAAGCCAGAGAGCTGTATTGACTTGGGTTGTAGTCAAGCTCCCTGACAAGACTATCGGCTTGAGTGAGTTTACGAACTCAGATAAAACTTCACTGCTCATTTAATTCTGTAATGATTAAAAACGTTCTGTGCATTAAGTACCAAATTGCATGATGTGGAATATTAGTACTTAACTAGTTGCTGGAGGCATCACAGAGATAAGTATTGCAAGCTGCTCAGACGTAGACATGATTAAGGCTGTACCTATATGTAAATGAGATAAATGATGGTCTTAAATACTCTCTTCAGAAACCCCATCCTTAGCTATCTCCTTGGTGTAGAAATGCAGAAACTGAAAGAACAGGGTTAAATAGCTGTAGGAGAAAGTTAACTTTCAGGATGGCTAGCTGCAAAATATTGATTCTTTTTAAATGTGTGATTTACATGCTCCACTGGATGTGAAATACTGAATTGTTTTATGTCACCACAAGCTCAGTAATGCCTTGCCTACCATAATGATTCTGAAACTGAATACCTGTGAAAAACAAGATCCAGGCACTATGGCTGAGCACGACAACACGAGCAGAGTAAAGGCACTGCAGAAGGCAGCTCTGACAACCCAGTGAATTTTCAGGGGAGGACAGCATTTTACTTGTTCTTTCATTCCTGCATAATTTTGCATGGAGTTACCAGAGAGAAATAACGGTGTTGCCAGTGCTATAAAAGCCCAAATGCTTTGGAGGTTGGGGCTGCCTCTCTCCTGCTGAACTCAGACGAAATTTTTGAACTGGAGAAGAATGCTGTGAATTTGGAGCTGCAGAAGCTTTCTCTTCAGGAAAGATTCTGAGCATAAGATTTTTGAGGAGTCAATGTTTTATTATTAGAACTGCTGACATTTGAGGGAAGTAAGCTGTCTAATCTAAGGGTAATTTTGAACCCAGAGTTCAGAATGGGAGGAACTGAGAGGGAACAGAAGAATGCAAAGTTAAGCAACTGAGTGATGCACACCAAGAGTGAGTAGCATTCTCAGTTCTGGGGAAATTGGCATCATCCTGCTGAAGTTATACATAGCACGGAAAATAAGAGTAAGAGAAAGGGCAGGGAAGGGTGCAAAGCTAGTTCTGTGTCACCAGCACGATTCTCAGTACTTTCAGGGAGCTGGAATTCAGCTATATCTGTTTCTGTCATCAGTCTGGAGGAGACATACAGAACCGCTTACACTAAATTGGCACTTTCCTTCCTCTGTGCCACTTTAAACAATGGCAGCAAAGAGAGGAAATTTCATAGGATGTAGAGGAAGTTCCATCCTTGCCAATACTGGGAACATTTCTCATCATTGCACATAAGAAGCATGGATTGATCTAGCCTATAATAATCAGTAAACACTAACAAAGAATTTCCAGCAGATGAATGTTTGTTACACCACTGATAGGAGACAACTTTTAGAATTTTATGCTCTGTTTTGCAGTCCCTTTCTCTCACTTCGAAGAGGACGCCTGTTCACTTCAGAAATTTTAAAAAAAGAAATAAAATGACTGAAACTCCTCCACTGAAGATTCTTTCTTCAAACCAGAGTGAAAACAACAGCAACTCCACTGTTTGCCCAGACTTGGATGACTGGTGGGAAATTGTGTACTATGTAGTACCCAAGTATATCGACACCATCTGTGTTATTGGAATGCTTGGAAATGCGTTTGTTCTCTTAACCTATTCGCTGCACAAGGGCCCCCTGAACATAGCTGAGATCTACCTTATGAACCTAGCCGTGGCTGACCTCATCTTCCTTACATGTCTCCCTTTCTGGGCAGAGAACATCAGGAATGAATTTAACTGGCCGTTTGGCAATTTCCTTTGTCGTAGCACCAGCACATCCATCAGCCTGAACATGTACACCAGCATCTACTTGCTAGTGGCGGTCAGCATAGATCGCTATTTGACTTTTGTTCGTACCTTGAACCACAGAGGGATACGCAGCAAATCTATGGCCAAAGGGATCTGCTTGCTCACCTGGTTCTTCGGTATCCTTCTCAGCGTCCCAACCTTTATGTTTCGGACTGTGAAACACTTTCCCGTGTGGAATATCTCAGCATGCGCTTTAGACTTCCCTACCCCATCGTGGGTAACAGCGCAAAGCCTGGTATTCAACATAGTGGGGTTTGCGTTGCCATCTACAGCAATCATCTCCCTTAACCTCTCTACCATTCGCTCCCTGCGAAAAGAAGCAAGAGAAGGAAGAGCACTCAGAACAAAGAGCTGCAAGGAGCACAGAGGCACAAAGGCCACCAGGCTAATCTTCACAGTGGTACTGATCTTTCTTTTGTGCTGGACTCCTTACCATTTTTTTGTATTCCTTGATATATTATACCAGACAGAAGTGATCAAAGGCTGCTTCTGGGAGGAACTGCTCAACTTTGGTGAGCAGTTTGGTCATACTCTGGCTACCACCAACAGTTGCCTTAACCCTGTGATTTATGTCTTTGTTGGGAAATACTTCAGGAAAAAGGCTTTAGAAGTTTTTTCACAGTTTATTCCCTGCGGATTTCCTTTGAGCTTGATATCTGCCAAAGAAAAGTCTTCATATTTCAATGTATTTCCAGTCAGAAGTAGTTTGACTTAACGTTTCTTGGTTCCATCTTCATTTTGATATGACAGCTTATTTCAAATAGCATTAAAAATTAATTGCACTGATCTGGCATTTACAGACTAAGCTAATTATTTATTGAAGTAAATCTCTTGACTGCATATTTGTCTTAAATTTGCTTTCTTCTTCTGTGTTATCCATTAAAATGCTTAACATGTGATACCAAAATTTTGTACCAAATTATCTAACCTGTTTTATCAGTTGTCTGTGACTTGAAAGAAAAACTATTTGACAAGATATCACAAATCTGATTTCTTTACAGAAAACCACAAGCTGACTGAACATTTTAACGCGTTGTATTTGCGATGACAACTACTATGCCACCAATACCACTAAACGTAAAATTATAGCATGTATTACAGAGCAAATATGAGCTTAATCTTTAGTTGATAGCTGCATATGAGCAATTATAGAATAACTCCAGTTATTTTTAACAATATTTAAATGGTTTTCACTTTCACAGTAGCATATGGAAAAATTCAATAATTTTTTGTGCATTTCAAATATCTGCAGTGCTTGAAGTTGCACAAGACAACGTACCACAAAGAAAGTGTACATAAACTGTAGAAAAAGTGAAGCAACCTGATATCATCCCTAAAATCTCATTTTTTTGATTCAATAAAATGTTATACAATTACTCATCAAGTACGTAAAGATTCTTTTATTTTTTATATATTACAATGTAAGTGATGGTCATTGATTTTGTGTTATTTTGGAATATCCTTCATCTGAGGCAAATCCTTAGACACATATTTATATTTTTATGAAGCAAAATTAATAAATTATCAGCATCCCTTTTTACACCACAGTCTTGTTTTTTATTATATTTATTTTGTATTTTGTCTCTATCCCTGTCCCTCTGGGGAAAAGCATATATATGGTTCTGCAATTAAAAATCCTTGCTGTTACAAGAGTATAAGTTCTGGTAGCATTAATAGTAGTGCTGGTGGTGGTAGTAATAATAATAATGACATAATACACCAGATAGGAGATAAGAAGAAGGAAACTTCCATCACAGCCACAATTACATAATAGACTTAAGACAACTGAGATATTGGTTTCCATAACTATAAAAGTATGTGTATGTACAGACATGGAAGAAGAAGACAGGAGAAATAGTGCAGCTTGTTCAACCAGAAAGATAAAGAGTGCAAAAAGGGGCACACAAGCACATCATTTGTATAATAGTTCAGTCTCGTGCTCACTGTAACAGTGCTGCATTTTACATGGTTCTTTTTAGTGTCACCATTTTGATTATGGAATAAATCTCTTATTTAATTAGAGTAATCTGCCCATCCAACTTTGTTGCAGCAAGATTAGTGTTCATTTTTAATGATTTCCTCAAACTTTTTGAATCTGAACAGTGGAAACCTTTTGAAGAGTTAAAAGTCTGTCTTCCTGAAATCATGGTTTAAGAATTAAGGGTGGATTAAGGGATCAGAGAGGAAGAATCACTCATAACTTCATTAGTGTCACTCCTTCTGTGACAGCCTGTTTTAAAATAAACGTCAGGGTTAGACATTAACAGTCACAACGCCATGTGAAGGCTTCCGAGTCATCTGAGATCAAAAATTTAATTACAGTCTGTCGTAAATTGTTGCAGACTGCATTTATTTAATATGCCCCCAGCTGAACCCTTAATTCAAAAAAACTTCCAAGCAGAGATACTTTCTGAAAAATTAAAAAAAAAAAAGAAAAAAAAGAAATGTGTAAACAGAAGTGCCATTTTCCCACTATCTATGGAGACCTTAAAAGGGAAAAATGTCTTGTCTGACTAACACTTCTCCATGTTATGCAATGTACACAAATAAAGGCAAAAGCATTTATTGAGCACATTAGCATACTTAGGGTATGAGCTAATAGTCTGAAAATCAGTTTGAAATCTGAAATCAGTGGAAAGACTCCTGTATACTTCAATGGGCAAGTGACAAAGGCTTTTATGAAAGTACTCATTCTATTTTACACATGCACAACTGAAAGAAAAAGTCTAAATACTGTTTCAAACCACATAACAAGGTCTTGCAATCAAAGGATTTACTCTCCAAACCAAATATACTTAAATAAAAGTATTTCTTATGCATGAAGTAAAAATTGATTAGCTTCTCTCATTACTGATGGTGTGAGCTGTATTAATACTGAAAAATGTGAAGAGTAAATGCAATTTACTCTACAGTAAATGCAAAATTCTATATTCAAACAGAAATAATCCACTGCACAGATACAAAGTGCAGAGTGAGACTAACAGCAGTTCAACAGAAAAGTATCCGTAGATTTAAAGTGTGTATATGACAGCAGGTAATTAACTTAAATTGCAGCAAGGGAGGCTCAGGATAAGCATTAATAAAAACCTTCTCCAGGAAAAACTGGTGCTAGGTGGCCTTGGGGAGAATCCAGCACTGCAGCACTGGAAGCCTGCGAGATGACTTTAGACAGGCATTACTGGAGATGATACGAGCATAGTCAGTTTTGCCCCAACACAGAAGGGTATTTTTAATTATGTACATTCTTCCACTGACTCTTGTGGTCAATATATAAAGTTTCCTTGTTTGCACTTTCAGGGCTCTTCACCTACCACCTTTTAACCTGACAGCCAGCCAATACCACCAGACTCCACTGCCCCTGGATTGACCTTTTGAATAAGCACCTTTTTACCTCCTCTCATGTTACTTCTCACATTCCAAATAAACAGTGTCAAGCATTAATCATCAAAAACATTCTGTGTTGCAATACTCATCTTTTATACGCAAGATCCCACCAGCCTAAGAGTTCGCAAGTCTAATTTAACTTATTCGCCTCATCCATCTACGTTGAATTAGTCTATGTTACATTTTAATCATAATTTCTCTAGGGAAAGGACTATCTTTTTGTTATCTAGTCAGGCCGTTTTTAATGCCCAGTTTAGCACCAGTTTACAATATGGCCGTGCTAGCACTAAGGCAATAAAGTGAACATTTAGGTTTCACTTAAACCCATCTGAAGGAATAATACAGCCTGGACTTGCATTTATATTATCCAAACATTTTGACAAGCTGTTTCAATTTTACGAACTTTAACTGTAGACAGTTTTCGTATCAGATTCTGCCTTTAATGACAACAAAAAAATACACAAACCAAACAAAAAACGAAACCAAAACAAAAAACCATCAACAATAAAACACAAGCCAAAAACAGCTGATCCATTTCTAAAATAGAAGCTAGAAGAAAAGACATTGATCACTAAAAATAAAGACAGAAGCATTCTCAGAAATCTATAGCCCCATGAGCTCGTAGCCTGCAAAAGAGTCATCTTCCTGGCCAGAGAGCTGTTTTTCATCCCTGTGAAAATTGTACTAAGTCAAGTAAAAATGTTGACTCTTAGATGGAAGAAAGCAGTCTGCACACATGCTCCAGCTTTCAGGAGCCAGGTCCCACTGTCACGGGGATGCTTAAACCCATCATGGTTGCCTGTGACAGGGTTTCATAGCAGACCTGATCACAGAGCAAGAGGACTCACTTCCCTGCCTCTGGGTGGCCATGGGCCACAGGCAGTGGATGTCAAGGTAGCCGTTGCTCGTGGGCCTGGTGAGCTTGTTGGTGCACTCCCAGCAGCAGGAAAGGAACAAGTGACAAAAGCTCTGACAGGCCACAGGACCAGAGTCAGACTGGGCAAATGAGGCAGTGGCTGGACATGAATGGTGAACAGATAAATATCTGACTGGAGACTGGAAGAGAGAAGAAAGCAATGAGCAGTGTCTCTGTCAGCCACTTCCCAACGCAGAAGTGCATGAAGGAGCAGGGAGGTCACATTGACCAAAGGAAAGCGTTGAGGGAGAAGAGAAAGGGACTGGCTGTGCCACAAGACACAGCAGGAACCTGCGTGTGTCTGAAGGAGAAAAGGCTCCGACAAGGAACTGGGAAAGAGCAGGGACCTGCTGGGCAAGGGGGCCAGACTGAAGTGTAAAAAAGGGGAGAAGAAGCAGATGCCTCAGGACAAGACTTGGGCTATTTTGTTCTCTTAAAAAGAAAAAAAAAAAAAAGTCCCATTGAAATTAAAAATGGTAAAAGAAGTTTGAGTTTACCAAATCAAGCATTCAAGGGCCAGGAAATGTTTGAGCCAAGACTGTCCCTGGAATCTCAGTGTGGCTACCTTCAGTGCATGAGTTATAATACGGTATTATATGACTAAGCTTTGAATTTCCAGCATTGCAACTTAACCACTTCTGATTTAGCTTTGTATCACTCTGCCTTATGTGGGAGAAACAAACTTACATAAACAAAACAGGACCCTCAAGAAACTAAATCGTCCATCTTGCATATTAAATAAAAACGACAGTAGTGATAATACACATCCTGCCTTGAATACTACAGAAAGAAATTTTTGAAACACCATATAATTAAACAGAAAAATTTGCTGCAGTGAGATTATATAGAGACAAATTAGTCTAATAATGATGTATAATCATAACTGAAAAGATTAGAAGATATTCTAAAATAAGAGCAGTTAAGAAGAACATTGTCATCACAACAAACATAGTAAGGAATATCCCTCTTGTAGCACAGTAGGATGCCTGACAAACAGTAGGTATCACCCTTGGTCACTGGAAAGGATGGGTAAAAACAACTTCGTCACAGAGAATAAAGCAGAGCTTTGGGCCCATCAGGAGAACAGGAGGAGGGCAGAACTGGGGATTCAAAATAATTCTCTGTGGTCATCTTGAGGCACATAGAGAGTAGCTGGAAACACAGATCCCCCAGGCTGGACCATGCAAGAGCAGCTTTTGTTTTTTTTTCCCTAAGGGAGTTTGAAGCTTGAAGGCAAAACAAGCACATCTGAAGAGCACGCCAGCTTATCTTAGTTACTCTGCTGTTTTAGCCAGTTTTTAACTCAAGCTTTCAGCAGCTGCTGTTTGTTGCCAAGCCTGTTATTTCGCACATTACTGAGACTAAAATCCTGAGTATCTTTCCTGGCTTACTGGGCTAGATGAGGAACCTGTCACCTCTTTCCTCAGCCCCAGACAACAGAGACCCCTTGCAATGAGCATGTTTCTCCCTGGCGGAGAATGGCCATGGACTCCTTTAGTCACAGCTGTCATGCCCTACATTAATTCTCTCCAGAACACTCTGCACTACAAGTACCCATCACACTGAGCAAATGTTTGCAAAGCTCTGCTCTGAAGGAGGAGTGAAGACCTTTATTTCTTTTTTTTTGTTGATGTTGCAAGAAAAGTCTTGCTGGATAAGTTCACTCTTCAGGTGCTCGCAAAGAACCAGGATTTGACCCCTTCTTGAGTTTCACCTGGTTATTAAGCGTGGCTGGAACAGATCCAACTACCTCTCAGGGTCAATCCATGAGCGGCAATGCATGATATTACCTCATGTGAATGGTGAGAGGGGAAAAGTCTGCTTTAGCACTCTGCTCCTCATTTTCTGGCAAGGGAACCTTGTCCACACAGCCTGCTTTGGCCATGCTGTTGCCACAAATACAGTAGCTCTCTTGTGCCATCACGTAGTGATCATCAGGAGCTCTTAAATTATGATGCAGTAAAAAGGGATCAGTGAATCAAAAACTTCCTAATTTTAAAGCATGTTTGTGGCTGATTGCAGTGCATTCTACAGCAAAACACCTTAGGAAGCTCTTGCTCAAGAAAATCTCCTTCTGCCGTGTTAAACTATTGCACCGTATGCTTGCTCCAGCAAAATCTTCACTGTCTGCTAGTGATATTTTCTTCCAGGAACTGGGGCATATTCTCCATCATCACTCTAATCTGCAGCTACAGCTGGGAGAGATGTTCTCCTTTGGGAAGTAATTCACACACAGAAAAGTTCACATTTGGTTTCATGCGTTGCTATTTATCTGTTTCAACACCTGCACAGCAAATCCCCAGCCACGTATTACGAATGAAACCAGCTACCATCATTTCCCACAGGAAGAGATGGAATAAGTCTCACATCCACCACACAAGACTAACTCAACAGACAAACTGCAAGGTCCAAATTCTGAAAAATCTTTTCGAATTGTCCCAGTATCTTTTTGATATGTGGACAAATGTACGTGTCAGATGGCTACAGAGTGAGAAATACTCATCATTCAGCACTGGGAGGAGAATAAGTAGAAATATTTAATCTGCATCCTCAAGCACTCCTTATCTGAGTGACAGAACTGTTCTATGAATAACAGGTTAGAGGCCAAAACCTCAGGCCACGTACATCACAGGTAAATTTAAATTAGTGGAGTTACACCTATGTGTACCAGCCAAAGGGCTAGTCCTGAACAGAGATTGTGACTTTGAGTGCCTATCATTATACTATTTTAAAGTTACAATATTTTTTTCAAAGTCAAAATAATTACGTCACTGTAAAGCTAGCGTAATAAGCAAGAGTGTCCGCATCTTTTTTTTTCTGCTGTGCTTTTTAGCCATAAATCTTCTGATAAAATTCACTTTCACATGACAAAACTGCTGGTGTGCACTGTAGAAGTTACTGGGGGTGGTGGGGATTTGCCCTTTTCCAGGACAAATCCTGAGGGGACAGAACCCATGATCAGCCTCTAATGATAAAGTGAGACACTCATTAAACTCAGTTTTGAAAAAGGTAGGCAAACTGCGAAAGAAAGCCAAGATTTGATACTAAATTTCACAAATGGAAAAGCAGCTAAGTCATTTTCAAAAAGGATAAAAATAAGAAAATTTAAAGATCAGGCTGCCTATTCTGCAAAACTTTAGTCAGTCTTTCAAGAAATTACAAGCAGCACTGAGCTTCTTGCCAACATTTCTTGACTCTTATCTGCTGGTTGTGTGCCAGTTTTTTGGAGTGGATGCCAGTAATTCATAATGCAAATCACACACAGCAAGAACACAAAATCTCTCTGACGTGGCAAGTGGTAGTCAGACAATGGGTGACGATACGTCTGATGGGAATTAACGCCCTACAAATATCCTTATGTTTCAGGCATTATTGCAGATAAATAGTAATCTAATAGAATAGCCAAAATGATTTGTGAGAAGATGTTATGATGTTTAGCATAGTTTTGTCTCCTTCTATTTTGCCTCAGACATTTGGATGTGAAGAGCTGCAAAGCACCACTGGGTCTGCTAAATACAGAGTTTTGCAACTGTAAGAAAACTGCTTTGTGTACCATCATCAAATATATATTGAGTTAAACCTTCTCTCCAGGGTATGGAAGAAAAGGAATACTCTGCTTGGTTTGGCAACTACTTCAGAGCTGTTGAATAACAACCCATCACTATCAGGCTACCACAGAAAACATTCTCATTGACCTGTTAACAGAAGAGGGAAATAATGATGGCACAAGATCAATGTAACAAACTGAATTGCAGGTATACGGGAGCATATGAAGAATGTCATTTGTCAACGGTATCAAAATCCCTACAGCCAGCCTTGAGGTACTCTTCATGACTTGATAATAAAGACGAGAGAGAAGTTAAGCTAATGGGAAAATATCCACCAGAAGCAAGTTCCAGAAAGGATCTATTTCTCTTATGAAAGGACTTTTAGGCGCGCATGCTACTGAACCTTCGCATGTCCTAAACTTCAAGGCAGTGCTTTGCTAAATTGTCACTGCAGATAGAGAGTGACATTCAGGTGCTCAGTGATGCATTAAAGACCCACACTTTCCTTCACAAATGGCCTTCACACCAAGACTTAATATCTTTTCTTAGGCCTACCCAATGCAGGTACTTTAGTAGCCCAATAGGAGAGGACAACGGTCTAACTACCAGCTTTACAACCAGTATTTCAACTCCCCAAAACCACAGAGCACCAGCTCTGATCCCAGCTACACCTGCGCAGCCCTTTGGCTTTCTGCAGCAGCTTTATTAACACCACTCAGCTACCCTTGAAGGCCTGTTTTCAGCAATAAGATCGCAGTGAAAGTATTCCAATAACTAAGGCACAAATGTGTTTGAAAGGCAGTTTCAGTTCTTACCTCTGCTACAGCCTTTTTTTTTTTTTAATCTTGGAGAAATCCTTCATTTCCATAATTATTTCTAAAACAGCCTTGCTAAACTGAACATCTGATTTCTCTGATTTCCAGAGGCCTCTTAGGAGCCAGCACCTCCCAGGTGCCAATAATTCACCTTCCCTACTGAAGGGCTGCTGCATTCATGCTGCTTAGAAACCCCATTTGTCCTGAGGCTCGGTGGTGTCCAAAGGACTCCAAGGAGCCTGCAAGAAACAGCATCAAGCAGACAAAGGAGCCAGGCCCTCACTGTGGGGATAGACAGGGCAGCTTGATAGACTGGGATCTAATTGTGGCTTCATAGGCTGCCAGGGCCTCTTTGTGCATCTTTGCCCTATAGGTACCAACAGTCACCCCAGAGCTGACCCATAGACTAAATAGTATATCCAGAAAGGTACTCTTGTTTTGAGGTTGCTGCGATCAGCCCTATATGTAACAAGGTCACTGACATCAATGTGTTGCAGGTCACCATCAACAAATTTCACAGACTTCTTGTGACACCTAAAAATAAAATAGACATATGATATTCAGATACTATAATAACGAAGGTTATCAGGCACTTCATTTAGACCACAAAAGCCAAAACAATACCTATTGTCTACAGGCATATAGCACTTACTTTAAGTGTGCAGCTCTTGCCTAAATCTTCCCCACAATGCATGTCTTGCTGGTTGTCGCACCCTCAAAGGTGGCTGCATTGTTGTTTTCTTTCCCATGTGCTGAATGCAGAATATTTATAGGTTTGTATTTACTAGTAAAATATTAGCCAAATAAAATAAGGATTAGAATCATAAAGTCATACAATCATTTCAGTTGGAAGAGACCCTCAGGATCATTGAGTCCAACCATAACCTAACTCTAGCACTAAACCATGTCCCTAAGAACCTCGTCTAAATGCTTTTTAAACACCTCCAGGGATGGTGTCTCCACCACTTCCCTGGGCAGCCTGTTTTAGTACCTGACAACTCTTTCTGTGAAGAATTTTTTCCTAATATCCAATCTAAACCTCCCCTGGTACAACTTGAGGCCATTTCCTCTCATCCTATCACTTGCTACTTGGGAGAAGAGACCAACCCCCTCCATGCTACAGCCTCCTTTCAGGTAGTTGTAGACAGTGACAAGGTCTCCCCTCAGCCTCCTTTTCTCCAGGCTGAACAGCCCCAGCTCCTTCAGCTGCTCCTCATCAAACTTGTGCTCCAGGCCCCTCACCAGCTCTGTCACCCTCCTCTGCGCTCTATTTCAATGTCTTTCTTATGACGAGGGGCCCAAAATTGAACACAGGATTCAAGGTGCAACCTCACCAGTGCCAAGTAGAGTGGCACAATCACTTCTCTGGTCCTGCTGGCCACACTATTCCTGATACAAGCCAGGACGCTGTTGGCCTTTTTGGCCACCTGGGCACACTGCTGGCTCATGTTCAGCTGCTGTCAATTAACACCCCCACATCCTTTTCCTCCAGGCAGCTTTTCCAGCCACTCTTCCCGAGCCTGTAGCGCTGCCTGGGGTTGTTGTGACCCAAGTGCAGGATCTGGCACCTGGCCTTGTTAAACCTCATACAACTGGCCTCAGCCGAACGATCCAATTGGTCCAGATCCCTCTGTATGGCCATCCTACCCTCCAGCAGATCAATAATCTCACCCAATTTGGTGTTGTCTGCAAACTTATTAAGGGTGAACTCAATCCCCACATCCAGATCATTGATAAAGAGATTAAACAGAACTGGCCCCAGTACTGAAATACTGATTCAAATGTTTTGCTGTGAAAATCACAGTTTGCTGGGAATAACAGGACATGAAACTAGCTCTGTTAGAACTAATCATCTCATTTTTCACACTATGGCAAAAATCAAATATCTTTCAGCTACGCTGCATGTTAACCAAATAATAAGAAGCCCTCTAAATAGCACATGATGTCCCTGAGAAACTACACAAAAGTACCATGGATTGATTGCTTTAAAAGGAGAGTCCACAGAGAAAGCATGTAAACCAAGGGCACAGTTTCCTGTTCTGCTCTGCTTCACTTCCAGGCATTCTACACAACCCATCCTGTTTATTCAGAAAAGCTATGAAGGGTCTGGAAGAGTTATTTTGGGATACTGGCCCAGACTTTCAGGGATACAGATGAGAAACAAAAATCCCTCCGTGCATTGGGTACTTTGTCTGGTCTATTTTCGAATTCTAACTATTCAGACTAGTATTAGTGGAGTTATCTTGTTTCCTGATTTTAGTGAAACACTTCCTTTTCCAGTTCAATATACCATTTTGTGATGTGTTGGACAACACTGTATCCAGCTCTGTTGTGGTAGATGTATCTGAAGTCCCTGGTCACTGCTGGAGATAGCCTGCAGTAGTAGATAGTGGTAGGTGATGCCTTCAGCAGGGCCCCTCAGTCCAGCCCCACAGTCTCTTTCCTACAGATTAATCAGGAGCCCCATGTACAGCCAGCAGTGAGCAGCACATGCTGGCCCGGAGCAAGAGAATCCCTGTGACTCTGCAGCAAGGAACTCATCCAGTGGCAGAGAACCAGGAGACAGGAGCCAACAGTACAAGAAAAATGTGATGGACTAGTCAAGCCATGCTCCTTTTAGGACATACAAGCAGCATCTTCCTAGATGCCCAAAGTATCTTCTTGTTGTCCCACAAGCTATTTGGGAAATACCTTTGTTTGCCCAAGGTTATCGCTGTATGAAGTGACATTTTCTGTACATCTTTCAGGAGCAAAAAAGACAACATGCGCAACTGGTTTTCTGAACTGAGATGTGCTCGGTTCCTTGAACGTTTACCTGTGCTGTAAGGAGAATGAACAGCTCTGATCCTATTGGTCCAACTTAGAGTAAGGTTAATAGCACTTACTAAGCATTAACAATAAACTCATTCCATAACACTATGTTACGGGAAAAATATCTATTTTGAGAAATATGAGTGTATATTATCAGAAGCTGTCAGAAAAAAAAACAACACAGTTCCTCTTAGAAAAACAGCAATAGAAATATAAGAATGTCTTAGTCACTCTAACTGCAGACAGTTTCGTACTCATCTGGTGTGACAATTTTAAAATATAAACAAATGGTTTCACGGAATTATAATTTCTCTACCATCTTCTTGCTATAAGTTATTACTGAGTTACGTGCTGTACATTAATAATGCACACTATAAAGAGTCAAATAGTTGTTTTCCTTTTCCTAGACATTCTCTTATTTATACAACTATAAGTATTATTAATGTGAAGGTTATTTCTGAGAGATATTTTTTAGTATTCAGCTTATCCAAGTTTGCTTCTATACTTCCTTACGTGGTAGAAAAAGTTATGGCATGAGAGAATCTCCTCTGGCACAGCTATATCTAAAAATGAAGCAGCAGTAAAGATAGAGAACATATTAATGAAATTCTCTATCATATGCTGCTACTACATGTCATCTAAAAGTTGTGTATCTTATAAGTAAAGTACTTAGAAAGGTCATATTTGTTAATGGCAACAAAAGTGAAGGATGGCAAAACATTTCAATGTTTGGGAACCAACACGTGTCATGGAAGGGAAGGTTAAATGGGTCATCGCTCAGCTGCAAAACCAGGGGCTGCTGGCGGTGGGCACATCACTCCTGTCAGCATGGGCTGCTCCATCTGACCTTGGGTCAATGTGTCTCCTTTCTTGAAGAAGCCAAACAGCAAGAGTCAGAAAACTAGAGGCGCTGCCCTCTCTTGTCAGTCTAGGCACTGAGAGAGAGCAGGGAAAAGACTGTGGCCATAATTATGTACAGTCGTGTAATCAGAAATTATCCTCACATCACAAACCCATTAAGGGAGGCAAATTAAGGTAGGGCAGACAGAGGAGGTCATTGCATTTGCTTGCTTTCTGCCACCTGACTTCTCAGTTTTATTTGAATCATTTTGCTACAAATAGTTTCTATATATATGTATACATACAGAACTAAGACTATAATACCTTTTAGAGTTTAATAACCCATTCCTTCTTCTAAAGGAAAATGGGGAGAAACTGCAGTGCTCTGCAAGACAAATATTTTCTGATTCATGAGGTCTGAAAAAACATCAAACTACTCTTTGCAATATTCTAAGGCATTAACTCTTCCTCCTTCCACATATGCATTACAATAAATACACTAAATTTCTCTTCCAGCAAATTTGTCCACAGTAACTTCTAAATAACTGACTGCAATTACCGTCTGATACTGAGTTATAGCAAGACTGATCGGTTTGATTAGAGTTGGTGAACTGTTTGTAGTCAGGCATTTATTTGAAAAATACAGCCACTTTTTTCCTCACCAGAAATCTACAGAATGATCGTGCTTTATGTGTTTTAAATGCTCATTATTTGAAATTATGCAGCAGATTATATATATTGCAGTATACTAAAGAACGATTAACCCTTTAAGCTTGCTGTAGCAGTTTCAGCTGCTGATTTTCAGGGTGTTCAGCTATCCAAAGTGCCTACTTTCATTTATCCTCCATCACCCAGGAAACTTTCAGCCCCTCTAAGAAGAACCTCACGGACTCTTTTGACAGCAGCACCCTCCCACAGCAGTAATCAGGTCATTTCTTTCAAACTGAATTGTGAACAAATTTTTGCTGCCTGAAATGCTGAGGGGTGGGGGAAGGAATACAGGAAAGAAGAGGAGGCTCCTTTGCTTTGCTGAAGACCAGGTTTTGCTGGATTAGTAGCAGCCCCTGAAGCTGCTCTGCCTCTGTGGTTCAGCTGGACTTCTGCTGGAACCTGGTCAGGTTTCTTCTGCTCGACCTCACTGAAGGAACTTCTCTGTCCCCACTGGGTCCACAGACATGGAAACTAATTCAGAGTTTAAGTCTGTTTTTGCAGCAGCACTTACCAAGCTGGATGAGACCTTCCCAACAGACTAGTAAAACAGTGGCAAGCTGTGCACATAGTGCTGCATTGTATCCCAAAGCACCCTCAGTGTAGTTCTGCCAGCAGCTGCTATTCTGAACTATTAAAATATTGACATTGATTAGGGGCTTTGTTGAAATGCAACTCTCTTCTTTCTCAAGGAAAGACCATGTCTCATATTCTGCTTGCTGCTATGTGCAGCTTCCAGTGCTGTTTGCCAAGTGTGCCTCAGGAAGACTAATGGTGTTTACGGTGCTTCATACACGTTTGGACACAATATTTTCATGATAATTACTTCCAGAATTCAGGCCAACCTGTTAAATGGCCTTCTCTGGGCAGAAAAAAAAAAAAAAGAAGTCTACTAGTTAAAATGATAGGTAAAGCAATATAGAGCTTCATGAATGGCTGATTTCTCTACATGTTTTTAAATTGCAGTTGTAATTTACATAACTGCGATTTATAATATTGTGGCAGTTGCACATTGCCCCAATGAGATCTGAAGATTTCAATAGGGCAGTTGATGGCTCTGTAGTACCTTTTGTGCCCCGCTGTGCCTGTCCTCGCGTCCCCCTATCCTGGGACAAGGTGACTCCTCACATCCCCCCAGGTGGGGGAACAGGAGAGGCAGGACCATCGGTCAATAGAGAGGGTCCTCAGCCAAGGAGGTGCCCAAACCCAGAGAAGGTTCTGGACCATGCTTGTAATGGCCACAGCCAGATCCAACCAGGCTGTAAAACAAGGAGCCCACCAGAAACCCCTTGGAGTAGTCTTCTCGGAGCAGTGGGACTGTGGCTGGAGCTCTCCCCTTAGATCAGGGACACCATCTAAGGAGATCTTCTGGGACTGAGTGCCCCCGTTTTCTCCTTGGTGAGCGATTATTTTCTTCTAGATATATTCTTGAGTGAGCCCTTGCCCACCCCAGGCAAGTGATTATTTCTTCAGAGCGCCCTTGAGTGAAAGAGGTTTCTTTTTGTGACTGAGTGCATCCACACCATGGATCATTATTTTTGTGTGGTTGTACAGTAAAAATATCCCCAACTGGTGTATACAACCTGCAGTTTATTAAATATTGCTGGAGCGCTTATTGATTTTGGATTGCAACCTCCCCTTACCTGCTTGCATTGGTTTCTGTTGTTTGGTTTCAGTCTGTCATTTGGTTTCAGTTTCAGTTCCGAAGTAGAGTTGGTTTAAGCTTATTATTTGCTTGGAGTCTAGTGTGTGTCACACTAGACTGTGCCTGTGTGACAAACACATATAACAGAATTTCAAAAGGTATCACAGTAGGTCTCCTGTGATGGAGCCCAGACCATTGCTGCAGAACCCTGTGCAAGGAGCACTGATTCATATCAATTTTTGACCTACATGAACTGACAAGCTAGAGACATTGTGTGTGCACCACCACTGTGTGCATTCTCTAACTGGGAAGGCTGTGGGAGCTGTATCACAACTCTCCCTCCTGCCCAATCCTCCTGAACATTGGCATTGCATCCTGTAGAATGTGTGCACCGAATTAAAGGGTGCAGCAACGCTGACACAGCCCCCTAGTCCAATCCCAGTTCTTTTTACACCTTCATATAAATCACAATACACACAGGCTGTCACCGCAGAGATTCTGCCAGCTCAGATTAGAGCTCCTGGTATGACACACGATAATGCCACAGGGCAAGCCAGGTCCCCAGCAACGTATGCACTAATGAAACCATGACCAGAACTGCCTTTCTCAGCAGGAAAACCATCAACAGATTATATATATGGAATGTACTATTAGAGTTAATGCACCTGAAAGAAAAATGAAGGGAAATTGCATTTTAACAGCAAAATGGAGGGACCAGAAATAGGATTCAATAATGGTCAGATCAGCTGAAACTCCCTGACCCATTCTAACCATTAAACTTCTTCGCTCTCCTTGATGACCTGTATTAGAGAAAAACACTGAAGCATCAGACAGCTCCCAACGTGACCTGCTTTGTTAGATGTGCCTTGTCTGAGAGGTTAACTGAGCTGCTTGCTCACCAATCTCTCATTTGCTTTGAAGGAGGATTGGAGGGTAAAACAGAGCAGCTTTCCTGAAAGGTGAGACTTGAGGCAGAGAGGCAGTTGTTGAGGCGGGGTATAAAAATTTGGGGCAAGTACAGCATTCATATTTTTCTTTAAGAGTAGATGAAAACTCTTACTCCTCCTTTTCTTGGCTATTGCAATCCCTTTCTGGTTACAAGCTATTTTGGTTGCCTAAGTTGTTCTGGAGGACTTGATCTAGTAGACATGCAGTAAACACCTCCACTCCGTCTCTGTCCTCTCAAAAACATCTGTATTGCTCCCTTTAACTCTCTTTCTACTTCCTGAGAAACTTTTGACGTCATTACTTAGTCCCACAAATGGAGCACTGTTAAAACACAAAAATTAAAATTCAAAGCTTGTGATTCAAAGCCAGGCGTGCTATCTCACAGGTACTCACCAACCCTAGCCCTTTCAAAGGCATGATAGTGCTTTTACGTATCACGTACTGTCCTGTAAACTATTACCCAAGATTGGTGGATGTTGAGATATCCTCAATATGCCTATTTCTTCCCACCAGTACAGCAGTCAATGTGATATTTCTTTGCCAACAAGGTGTTCCATATTGTGCTGAAATTCAACCAGCTGGTGCAAGACAACTTGTATGAATTCCAAGTAACTGAGGATATTATTGCCTTCCCAAGGGTGAAGCAACAATGATGTCAACTCCTCGGAAAAGGAGGAAAACATATCATTCATCAGCAACATTTGAGCTGCTCCAGGGACAACGTAGGTGTACCACAAACAAACCACAGCGGAAAGCCTGTCTTTTATTTGAGATGTGTGTCTGAGGCCTCAAGAGATGGGACAAAAGGAAACAGAAAGACTGACTGCGTGAGCATACGTGAGAGAAGAGCCTGGGGACTGGGAGCTACTAAGGTTCTATGCCAACTGACATGGTAACAGGATTAGGTAAAGGATTAATGTCCTTCCTGCAGAAGCATGTTCACAAATGCTTTTGCCAAGAGAGAGAGGTAAGAAGGTCTGCCAACAGCTGAAGAAGCTTCTAAGGGTACTTACACAAAATTTTGTGGAAACCTAAACTGTTTTGCATGACTTCTGCTAAGTGCATGCTTTGCATGAGGTAAATACTTCAGATTGTTTAGTTTAAATATTTCAGAGTATTTTCTCCCTGTTCACAGATAAAAGACGAAGAACACATGCTGCCAAATGCAATGTTAGTAGTTTTCTGAGCTCTCAGCATCCTGCTTTATAAATAGTCTGTAACTATGGGCAGATTCCTTCCAGGCAGTGTGCACCTAGGGCTAAAGTTCACATTACAGAATCACAGAATCATTTCTATTGGAGAGGACCCCCTGAGATCACCTAGTCCAACCCCCAGCTCAAACAAAGTCAGCTATTGAGCTTTAACCAGGACCATGTCCAGTCAGGTTTTTAGTATCTCCAGAAACAGAGACGCCACAACCTGTCTGGGCAACCCGTGTCAGTGCTTGGCCACCCTCACAGTAAAAAAATGTTTTCTTGCCTTCAGGTGGAATTTCATGTGTTTTAACCTGTATGGATTGCTTCTTGTCCTGCCACAGGGCACCACTGAGAAGAGACTGGTGCTCACTTCTTCATTATCTCCTGTTAAGTGTTTATACATATTGATAAGATCCCTGTTGAGCCTGCTTTTCTCCAGGCTGAACAGCCTCAGGTTTCTCAGCCTTTCTTTGTAGGAGGAATGCTCCAATCCCTTAATCATCTTAGCAAACTTGCACTGGACTCACTCAGTTAAGTCCATATGTTCTTGTACTCGGGAGTCAAGAACTCGCTGCAGCACTCCAGATGTGGCCTTGCCAATGCTGAGAAGAAAGGACGGATCCCTTCCTTCAACCTAAGAATTTAAACAGTCCTTGTAGATGCACTGGGTCATAAAAAGAGAAGAAAAAGTGAAAAAATAACTATAAATGGACAGATTGCAACAGCGGCGTGGGGAGCAAATAGTCTTTAGAGATTTTAGTTATCGTACAAGAAACAACAGCTTTACACCTGAGAAAGTCACGCTGCTGAACTACAATTTTTTGTTAGGGCAATCTCCTGGAACCTGGAGAAGTGTGTATAGGTTTCTGCTCTATCTCAGGTGAAGGAGGAGACGTGAACATGTGCTACATCTAACCCAAGAGCTAGCAGGTACAAGAGCCCTTTGCTTGGACTCTTCCACCCTTCTTTCTCTGGCTTCTTCTGGTGAGATCTGTGTGATCTGAACACACGCTGCACTGGATGGTTTAGGGGCAATCCTGGCCTGTGGTTCCCAGCAGACCAAGATATCCAGCCAGAAGTTCGGCTCTGCCAAGGATTATGTGATTCTGCCAGTTCACTAACAGAGTTACAGATGTCCATGGGATTTTTAACAACAGAAATTTAAGGACCTGTGCAAGTAGATAGCAAAGCAATATCAATGTCAGTGGTGCATATACACTGATGTCATGAACCTAAATGCCAAATGATCCCCATCGTTAGTCTGTTCTCTAGCCAATATGGTTGCTGTATTCTTGTTTGCCTTTTTCCTCTCAGCAGTGAACAATGCATAGCCCATTTAAGAAAATGGGACCAGATCCTCAGGTGATGGCAAACAGCTTTGCTCGAGTCACTTAACTGGAATGTGGTTTGCACCGTTACAGGATTTTTTGTTTAGTTATAGGAAGACCCTGAGGCTGAATGTCATCCATCCCATTTTTTAAGTTCTTTTGGGAGAAGCACAGATACCCCAAGCAGCAGTGCAATATCACAAAAACATTTCTGACAAAGCACAGTTCTCCATTAACTGCCTTCTCCAAGGGACAGTCTCCTAAAGACTCATCTCTAAATAGAGCCAAGGTCTGAGCATGGAGGACTATAAGGCTACAGAGGCAGTCTCCAACACCATCAATCCTTTATCTGCAATGAGGTTAGTCTGGATTTACACTTCTGTGAGGTGCAGAAAATTAATCACATCTCTTGAGTATTAGTTGAAGAATTCTTTCTGCCTTGTCCTTTTGTATATTACATTTTTAATACATATTACCCTTGTTGCCAGGTTGCTCTCAGATCTTCCAGTGTAGTTTTAAAAACCACATTTATTGCCTTTCCCGTACAGTTTCTACTCAAAAAGTAGCAATCAAGGAAGCAGTGCTTGGCAATGCAGAGCTAGATGCTGGCTGCTTCCAACACCATGCAGAACTCTCTGACCTGCTCATCCCCAAGCCCTTACCTGACATATCTCCTGTGTAAGAACAGTCTCGTGGCAAAGATGACTGTGTTGTGGGTTGGACTAGACGATCTCCAGAGGTCCCTTCTAACCCCAAACATTCTGTGATTCTTTCCTGTCTAAAACTGCCCCAGAATTATTCCAAAGTGTTTCTGATGAAGAAAATCCACTCATGCCTTCAGAATTGCCAATGTTTACATGAATAGATACATAAACCATGGAATAGGATCTCTGGAATTGAATACCATGACACAGTGACAGTACAACACTGATGACTGACTTGCCCTTCCATTTCCCCTGCATGTTTCTGACAAGTCCTCCAAACAGAAATAGGAGATGCTTCTGGACCAAGATCCTGGCTAATCTTCACATCCATGTGGCTTTGTATGGATTTCAAGTCTTGATCTGAATTCTGACTCAGTAGTCTTGGATTGCCAGAAGCTGGCCACTAGACTCACATTTTAAGCAAGCTGGAAGCTTTTACAGGTGGCTCAGAGATCAAGGCACAATTGGAATTGTGACAGAAAGCTGTTGTGTAAACATGGCCTTCACCTCATCTCTGCAGCTGAAGGGAAATAAGAGAGGTCTCTTTGGCTGGTGAAGATGCTCATCTCTAACCCCCTCACGAAGTGTGAACTCATAAACAAAAACAGTGATTTTCCATGAGAAATATGAATAGAATAGAATAGAATAGAATAGAATAGAATAGAATAGAACCGTTTCAGTTGGAAGGGGCCTATAATGATCTTTTAGTGCAACTGCCTGAACACTTCAGGGCTGACCAAGTTAAAACATGTTATTAATGGCATTTTCCAGATGTTTTCTTAAACATTGACAGGCTTGGGGCATCAACCACTTCTCTAGGAAACCTGTTCCAGTGTTTGACCACCCTTCCACCTCCTAATGTCCAGTATGAACCTTCCCTGAAGTAGCTGTGAACCATTCCTATGTGTCCTATCACCGGGTACCAGGGATTATCTCTCTCTCCTCATTCCCTGCTCAGGAAGCTGTAGAGAGCAACAAGGTTGCCCCTCAGCCTCCTTTTCTGCAAGCTAGACAAGCCCAAAGTCCTCAGCTGCTCCTCGTAAGACATTAATTCGTGCCCTTATTTGAGAGTAAAAAATGGCAGCTTAGACTTCTGTATTTTGTGCTCAGTCTTGACTCAAGTGGGAGAAATCACGGTGAGCAATAAACAAAAGTCTTACAGACAAAGAGCAATTCAGCCTGGGAAAAAAACAAAGGTCCATGAGCCAAGGAAAAAAAATCCTACAGGAGCTGTAGCTAAAAAAGAGAATATGAAAGGATGAAAGCTACATCAGTTTTCTATTAAGTCAGAGAGTGATGCACATTTTATGTTCAGGAGTTTCGAAACCAGCCAGGCCCAGATCCCTGGTGGCAAAAATAGCATTTTTTTCACTAGTGTGTTTTTCTAGTTTGCATTCATTAAAGACAGTGAATGAACAGAACTGTCTCATTTATAACTTATGGCATGTGGACACCCAGGACTCCTCTACCTTATATGATTTGTCAGCGTAAATCAAAATCAGATCCTCTCTAGAGCATGTTCATAAGTTTAAAACCTTGAGCATTCAAACTCCTTCCTGCTGTATGTGGATGAACAGTAATCACTAAACCTGCACATACTCAGAATTTAGGGTTGTTACAACTATTTTTTCTGATGTTTTAGCACCTCTGACTCAGACAGGCAGAATCCAACTCCCTGTTCAGTCACAAGTCTGCTCTGTGGCCTTGGCAAGACGGTCATCCTCAAAAACGTCTGTCACCACCCTCCAGAGCAGCCCACTCACGGCAGGACGGCTCCTCTCCTGCACTCCAGAGCCTGGCACAGACACTCCCTGCGGGCTCCCATAGCTGCCACGTGACGAAGGAACCCTCCTGGTGGGAGCTATGATCCCAGCATGGATCCACCGACGCGACAGTCAGACGGGGACACAGCAGAGACAAGTGTGACTGAGGAGTGACTGGTGTTGGGTACAGCTGCAGCAGGTGAGATGGGATGAACTGCAGAGCTACGGCCCTGCTCTGAGCCACAAGTGAAGACACACATCACCAAGTTACATGAGCTTTGTTCCTCAGGTGCCAAAAATCACAACTGACATCTATCCCCTCATCCCTAGCTCTCCCAGAAAAGTTTACCATCTTTCTCTTCTGTTTGCCGAGTCCTTGAGTAGAGACCAGACCCTTATGGCCTGCTAAAGGACCCGCTTTCCCAGTCTTTGTAAGCCCATGAGAAGCTATGGGGCCTGCTCCAGTTGACCAGGCACATCAAAGAGAACCACGGCTGGCTGCCTGGGACCATAAACCAAAGAGTATCTAGAAGACACTATTTGAGACAATTGCACAAGAATAGAAAAATTATTCTGCCCTGAAGAGCACAGATAGAAACCCTTTACCAAAGAAGTTTGTGGATAAAGATGATGCTTAACTCCACCCATATGCTAGGGAATCTGCTTCTCAGTGGCTGAGGAAATGTGCTTGCCTCGCTAAAGAGCTGTCTGCAGTCACACTCCACAGCTTTGCAAGTACCTGCTGGGTGCCAGCAGGTAGGATGCTGAGTTGGGCTTTGGTGGGGGAAGCCACTGGAGAGGCTCACATTGCTTTGGAGCTTGACCAAAAACGCCAGAGCAGAGGCTGTGAGCAAACCGAAGAAAGCCAAGTCTGACAGTGGTTCAAAGCCCACTGCTATGGCTGTCCAAGGCAGCTTTGCCATCGTTGTTAAAAGAGTAAGGCGAGCTCTGGTGCTTGAGGCTCTGGTGTGAGACTGGGCAGGGAGAACACAGCAAAAGATTTCTCCGAAGGACTGCGATGCTTTGAATTCTCAGATTCTCTTACCCATGCCAAAACTGTAAGTCACTCACTGGTGTAGTAAGAAGAGCCATAACGGTATGAAAAGTTTTTTATTGCTGCCATATTATTACTTTGCTTCTAAAAATAGTACTGCAAAATATTACTTTATTACTGAGTTTTATTATTGCTTAGCTTAAGGGAAGCTGAGGCACAGAGAAATGAAGAAATAAATCCCTCAAGCTCCTCAGGCCCGTTGCCAATATTGAGTGAAAGACTCGCGTGACTGATGTTTCAGGACCTCACAAAAGACTGTGTGAGGGTGTGCACACACACGGACACATAAAGGGAAGGAACCTTTCCAACAAGCCATCTGAAATTAGGGGGGTACGTACAAACATCCAGCACAGGCAGAGCTGCACCCCAGGTAGGTTTTCTTTTTTTGGCATGGCTGTACGGCTAAGAAACAGTTGCTGAGCAGCCTCTCCTGGTAGAACAGAATTACTGCTTTTCCAGAAGAATTTAGGTTCATTGTTTAAGTGCAACTACAATCACAGCAGCAAAGTTTTTCTCTATTACTTTACTTGCTGCCAGTGAAAATATTAATGAATTTACACATACACTCAAACAATCTGTTAGGTTGAACAACAGTTAAGGTCCGAGAGTGTCTTCTTAAAATCAGGTATCTGAGAGGATGAACCATACCACTGCTTTAAACAGTTCATGACCTACAATGTCTCATATGCCACACGTTTGTGTGAATTTTAGCTATCTGTATAGAATATCAAATCCCTTTTCAAGCAAACATTTAAGAATATTCTCCCTTGTTATAAAAAACACTTAGGCATGTGCATTACTAACTTTGATTGACTTACGTTTAACTGATCTGCTGAATCTAATGGTTCTGCAAGATTAGTCACAGTCAAGCCTTGGGGACACTTGATTTTTTAACTATGTAGAAATAATGGCAGCATGTAAAATGCACTCTCTAAATTACATGTGGTATAGGTAAAGCAAGTTAAGGCCACCTCTGTACATATTCTAATGTTTCTGAGTCTTTGTCAGTTCCCACACTATCCTTTGAGTTACTGGAACAATCTGTTGTTTAGACTGATATAAGTATCACAAGCAGCATAAAAACTGCACTGGTACCATCTCACCAAGACAGTACGGTATTATTTATCCCAGCACATAAGGAGATGCAGGCAGAAGAGAAAGCATTGTTTCAACTTGCTGACTATCAAGATTTCTTTTACTAAATTAATGTTGGGAAAAGAAAAAAAAGAAAATCTTGCAAGATTTTCATCAAGGCCAATTCACATACTGTTAACATACAGCAAGTTAACACTTGATGCACATCAGCTTAGACTCAGTAAACCTCACAATTAGAGACTGAGATAATCAGAGCTCTTCTGTTACTTAAAAAGAAACGAAAAGGAAACAAAGTTAAGAGGTTTCTTACTTGTGTTTTGGTTAGCAGAGAAGACACCTTTGAGAGTGAATTTGATAAGCAAATATCAATCTGTATTTCCAAAAGCAGCAAGAAGTCAAATCTTAGTATGCCAGATGACAACAGTTACAAGTGCTCATAAGCAGACTGCTTACAGGTAGGTGAATTCTCTTTAATTTCTCCCTAAGAGTGAATGAAGAGGTAAACTGGTCTTTGCTGAGGCCACAGTTTCCCATATATTTGTTTCAGGGACTCTCCTGTTTTGTCCTGCCCCGGCCCAACGTCTCCACTCATTTGTTCTTTCTCCTTCAGCTGAGTCAGGACAGCTGGGTCTGTAGAGGTGTGATGAACCAAATCAGGAAGTGATCCAGATTAAAAACCACTAAACCATTAATTATCCAGTTCCTAATTCCCTATGTACGCACAAACCAGGCATCCTGGAACAGCTTAGGAGGCAGAGCAGGACACGGATGGAGTAGCTGCTGGAAAGAAGGGTGAAAGACAGGTCAAACCCCTCTGTGACCAAAATATAGATGCATACTAGAAAAAGTTAGTACAATTTCATAGGAAATATACAGACACAAGGAGTTATTTATTCCAGATAAAACCATGGCTCCTGGCTGTTTATCAGAAATTGTTTTTTTCTAGAGATAACCATTTTGTCATTAATTCCAAGTATTTCAATATTTCATTACGATTATTAGCAGGTTTCTGCAGGTTGTAGACAGGAAGAACAAGATTTGATTCTAGCAGAACAGCATCCAAACACAATCCTTGTAAAAACAAACCAACCAACCAACCAACTCCCCACCCTTTATTTAGTTGCTGGGTAAAACTGAACTACAACGTTTTCCAAATTAAGAAACAAAATACATCCAGGCAAAGCATAAACTTGCTGTGATGTTGTCTTTTTAGGGCAGGCATTTCAGTGCAGGACTGAACTTGGACAGCAAGGTTCTTTGGCTTATCTGAAAGCTGGTAAGCAGGAGAAATATTTCCTCATCCCCTTTCCACTATCTTCTTCCCTGACTGTGTCTCCTCTGCAGAGAACCGAATTTACTATGGGAAACCATGTCCTGAACTGTGCAAATAGCACACAAGCTTTTTAGCAGCATCACACTGTGTGAGTGGGAGTCATGCAGCTAAAATGCATCATGTTGATGTGTTCCATTAATGGACAAAATAATGTCTCCTAAAGTTAACACGGCACTACGCTGTCAAGATTCAAGTTATTTGACGGTGACATGATTTTTCAATTTTCAAATATTCTTAAAGCAGTATTCAGAGTCTCTTCATTCTAAACGATGCCTATAACTATTTTTTTACATTGCATGACAAACCAGTTAGCACTATTCTTTGAGAGTCCAAGAAGAGCTGTATGTATTTCCTAAATAAGCCTTAAATCATTTTTCTCTGTTGAAAGAGAAGCTAATGTATTGTTGGTGATTAAAGCGGCCTTGGTTATATTAAGATGCATAACTTCAGCTGTGGATGGCTTGAAAAACAGCACTACTTAATTTGCTATGACTTTCCCTGGTCTCTGTGAATGACTATGGCTAATACTAACACATTAATTTCCTTCTGTAGCAGCCACTTTCTTCGTAGTATTTCCTGCCAGTATGATTGGTTTCTTCTGAAGGCTTAAGCCCAGACTTTCCTTATGAACGACTAGAAACTTCCCCTCTGAAAATGAGAAAATTTGGAGAAATTATTGCTAACCTTTATAAAACATTTCCTTTAATAACTGCAGAAAGTGCAACGTCTATCGCTCTTCCACATATTACCTAATTTCCTGGAATATTGCTATCATAGTCACAATTACAATCCATATAAGAATGTAAATTTATGCAGCTAGAAGTACATATGATAACGTCTAAAACTGCCTTTAACAAAAATCATAGATCTCGATTGTGATTATTCAGCACCTTCTGTGTCCTGGGCCAGTAGAGCTTAATGTGCTGTCCTCTACACAGATAGTTTCTGTCCCACAATTGATACATGAGATGAAGTTTGATTTACAGTAGACAATATTAGTTGCCAGTTTTCATGTAAACAAGAGTTATTCGGAAAATACAAACATTTTTGCATTATAGTGACAACTGATACTTCTGGAAACACTTCGTAGAGAAATTCAGGATTTTGAAATGTCTGAGCAATGTAAATTCTTGCTGCTTGGAACCTAATAAATACAGTGGACTTGATCTTAAACAGAAAAGTGATCTGAAGAAGGAAACAGTTTTCAGCAAAGCAAACAGACTCAGTCATGTGGAAGTTCCCCTGGAGACTAACATAACTCTGTCAAAACGCTCCCAGTTCTTTTCCCTTACTCGAAGCAGGTCCTTCAGTTCTCATACAATAAAGAACTTGAAGGAGTCTTCTCTTTCAGTTCTCCTCAAACTCTCACTCTACCCTTGTTAAAAATAGACAGGGCAACAGTGTCACTTTTGCAGTTCTGCTGTGCACTCCTTGAGCTGTTTTCAGCAGCTGAGAAGGCAGGAGAAGGTACGAGCAGTAAAACACACGGGGCCAAGGGGCTGACCATGGCTACCCCTGCACAAGCGGAGTCCCAGCACCACAGCAGGCGCCAGTGGGCTGAGCCAGGGTGTTTGTTTTCCTTCGTACTGCAGCAGTCATACAAAACTCAGGAGGAGAACAGATATTTCATTTAAACAAGAACAGGACAAGACCAGAAGAAAATGTTTCATCAGTTGGAATTTTACAGTAGAAAGAAGGCGTACTGAGCTCCTGTTGAGCTCAGCTTTCTCTGACAGTTTAGACCTTCCCTGACTCACGTCACAAACGGGCTGAAACAACATCTCCTCAGGCAATGAAAGGGGTGACACCAGTGTGATACAGACAGGCAGGAAGCCGTGTGCTCCTCAGTCCCTGCACCTAATGGCCCTGGCCCAAGCGAGGAGCCGTCAGGGCCAGTTCCCTGAAACACAGGGGACGCTGAGTAAGGCCCCAAAAGATACTGTCTGTGTTTTGGAAACAAACATCTCCATCCTTCTTCAGGAGGGCTACATGGATGGTCACACACGCAGCTTTCCTCCTCAGCTCTGCAGTCTCTCAGGCAGGTGGACTCACTTTACTGTCCTTCCCCTATATTAACTTCACTGCAGAGATGAGTTTTTCAAAAGCAACAATTATTAGAACTATTACTCAGCAACACAAAGACAGCTCCAGTGGACCTGTTTGGATATCTACTCCTAAAATGTGTAATAAGAAAAAACAACAACAAAACCGACAAAATTTTCAAGTCTTCGGTGTTAATCTGAAAAAATCTACTTTTTCTTTCTTCTGTTTGCATGGAAAGTTTAAATTCAAGTGATTGCTCCTGCGGTAGCAGTATTGATGAAGTAATTTGGACACAAGAGCATTCACTGGCAAAGCTTGGGGTGGCAAAAATAAAAAACGCTGCTTATCTTTATTCATCATCTTTACTGGCCTTTTCTGCATCTTCACAAAAAAATCTGTTAAAAGCTATTCTTGGAGCTTCACGCTTAATAGGAAGCAGCATCAGTAAAAATTCAGGCCGAGGACAACAAGGAAAGATGGTTGTGAGGAAAATTGCATTTGAAAACCTTCTCTCTTAACGTCAGTGTGGATCTTCGAATTAAATAATATGAGAGGCTTAGGGCAATGATGTAGAGACATTAATGGTTAATGTAGTGGGACACGCTCCTTTGTAATTGCCTCCTGTCGTTTCTGCAGTGTCCGTGGGATACCGCGAAGAGACAGGGCCCAGTTTACAATCCCATGTCAACAGTTCTTCTCAAACTTGGAGGTCACTTTTCTTTTGAACGAATTGTCCAACTCCATTGTATTAACAAATTTACATGGACGGGCATCACCTCTGGAAGTGAAAAGGACAAAGAGGCTACACGGTGTTAAGTTACAGCTCCTGGGAAAGAAGAACAGTAAAAAGACGCAGCCATGCTCTGGGACAACATTTTTAGCTGGTGTGAATGAAATTTGTCGATCAAGCAAGAGGGTTTTCCCCCAGTGGAACTGGTGTAACTGCTCCTCCCTCATTTACATCTGCTGAATTTGGCCTGTTGATTGTTTTAAGTAAGCACTCAGAGGCAGAAATCACATGGAAAAGAACAAAAAGAGCAAACATCATTACAGCAAGGTACTAAACAGCTCTGAAAAGCCAAGAGAAAACTGATCTAAAGCGCATCACTGAAAGCCTGATGCTTAAAATAAAGACCTTTAGTGCTCTAAAAGACCCTTCTGGCACCGAATGCGCAGGGACAGGCCATAATGATGGTGAAGCATTTTATTTTCTTGGGTAATTCCAGGAAACTTGTCAGATCTGTTAAACATTACTAGAGGTAAATGATACCGGGAATTGTATTTCCTGTAAGCTTCTAACTGGTTAGCGAACTTGTTTATAGAGTTGAGCACTACCATTTCCATCCTCTCATGTAATACTTTGCTTTTCTGTGACCTTTCCATCCACAGTACCAAGTGTTTGCGCACACCTCTGTCACACACACACCTATATCCACATCTGCCTAACTTTTATCTATCACTGCCAGGTCCACCTGCCACCTGGCTTTCCACCAGCTCCCGTGGATCCAGATCTGTACAACACTGGTCACAGCAAAACATACAGCTAGCAGCACTCCTGCCATGGTCTCATAAACACAGCACGCCCTGAGGTGTTTCTGTTTTTACGGTTCTGCGCACCATGCCTGCACCTTTTCCATTTGGCCAAGAGCTTCCAGTGTCACAGCAAACAGCGCGGCCCTGTCAAACACCCTCAAACTCACAACTCATTTCACTCACGAATACCGATGAGTAGCTACGCAGGCACTACAGTGACTTTTTTTTCCTCTCTAAGAACATCAGAAAACACAGCAGGAAATTATTTACACCTGGCAATATCTCATTATTCAGATATCTGGCACTGTATTTAATACTACCCAGTACTTAGCCTTCTAAGATCTCTTTTCAGATGCCTGTAACTAAATGCCTGTGCAGTGGGCATCATGCAAGCATCCCAAAAGGAATTAATTGTTTTGCACTCTCCAGAGGGTTTGGAAGCTAATACAGCTTTCATATCTCCGCTGAACGTGGAGGTAAGAAATACACAGTCAGTAATTACACGTGGCAACAGGCTTGCAGGACACACAGTACGTGATCATGCAGTTAAAGAGCGCGTTGTTGATGCACAACAGAGGCGGGTTAAACTGTATCAGCAAGATTATTTCCTAGCTTTTGACCTCCACGCATGTTTAAAGCTTTGTTTTTATCCAATATAAAACTTTGTTTTAATTATTTTTGAGGTACAGCAGTATAGATAGGTAGGTAAAAAGCTTTAACAGTTAGCTTCTGGTATTTCGGGAGACCTGCCTATATTACTTCTATTCATAGTTAGAGAAAACCAACTCAAGGAACAAATTAAGGTATTTATTTATGTATTGTTACAAATTTGTGTTTTGTTTTTTTCCATTAAACATAGTTAACAGGACAACCTATTTGCACTCAGGCCTGTCAGCATTTTAATAAGCTAAAATATACACTTTTGGTGCCATATAAGTTATGGTCAAAAATAATTCTCAAAGACATAGTAAGGGGACAAGAACTTTAAGCAAAATAACTCAAGTTGAAATAGTCAATTCCCTTCAACAGTGGTTTCTATTTCATGAGATTATATTCTTTACACTAGCAAACTATATATAAACAATACCACAAAACTACTATAATTGCAGAAACGTAAAAAATATACACAAACATATACACAAATTGCTGTGTTTCTGTCTGAGCTACCTAACTAGTAAGAAATCCTGTACAAATGTATGATTTGTATTTATGTACTTCATTTGTAGTATCTAACTTCTTAATTGTAAACAAGATTCAGCATGTAGAGCAACTTAAAACAGTTGTCAGAAGCTTAAATCATGAGGCCTGGAGACTGAGAAGAACTACGCACACAAGGGATCCAAACGGACATAAATACCCACACTTCTTCTGACAATGCCTATATAGCTGTGAGATTTGGGATGTTTAAAAGATTTAGAAGTATTTGACTACTCTAAATAAATTCTTAGATTTCACTGTTTTACAAAATGCATACATTTCAACATTTAAAGGAAAATCAGTACCACATTTGCAGATATATGGATCACATTCAGTAAGAATGTCTGGTTCATAACCATTTAACAGCTTTTTGGTTTATTAAGAAACCTTTCTTGGCAACTCAAGCGACTGTAAATGAACGCAAGCAATAGGTGTTCACAATCAACCACCTAATGAGAAAATAAAAGCAGACGCATTCCTTAAGCACACACGAACTCACTGACGACTGACCTAATGCTTCTCATTAGGCAAGTTACGCACAGGATACACCGCGGTGCTACAAAGCTGCGGTGTTCAGGAACCGTCAACTGAAATTGGAAAGAAAATGGAAGCTGCCTTTGCATGGATGTGATGACTTGCTCTCAGTCACTGCTAACATGCTTATGAAGCACAGTTTTGGCTTTGATTTGTTTCTTGTTTTCAAAAGACGGCTGTCTTCTTTCAGGTACATCATTGCATTATTCGACGTGCCAGGATGCTTAAAAAACCATCAAGGCTGACAGTTCTGTCTATCAGGACAGCATCAGCCTAAGCAGCAGCAGCAGTAGTTTCAGTCAGTTCGACATTAGAGACTTCGAACATTAAACATGGACTGTACCAGTTTACACCCACTACAAATGAGAAGTGCTAGTACCTATAGCCAACTGATTTCAGGGGAAAATTCAAATACAACTATTTTTGCAGATCTCCTCATGCTAACAGAGAACACAGTAATGTATACATAGGCTTCCATTTCCAGGAAATGTGTCCGTATATCTCATTTTTGTGTACTTTTTTAAGTGCTTAAAAATTCTTACAGTATTGAGCAGAGCATTTGAAGAATCTCTTCTCATACACAATATATAATTTTTGATTTAAAACAAGCCACTCTATACAAGACAGTTTCGAAAACAAGGTCTTAATGTAAAGCCTAGTTTGGCAAGTTCTGTGGTTTTTGTTTTTTAAACCTTTCAAACACTGCAAGATCAAGTCAAGTTGAACTGAAAAACAATGCAGAATATACGCCCCAAATTAAGAAAATACTTGTAAAAATAAAATGGGAAAAAAAAATTGAATCAATTTCACTGGAAAGGCTCAATAAAGTGCAAGCAGTAAATGCAAGGGATTACATAGTGAAAAGTGAAGTTTAATAAAATTGTATGATCCATATTGCTGACAATGAGAGACACTCTAAATTACCTTCGCAGCATGCCCTCATATAAAAATATATTCTAATTGCATTGCAGTACAATCAGATCATGTCAGAATTGAAAATTAAATGAACACTGAAATGCCACTGCTCCTTTTCAGCAATGTCAAAAAGGAAGAAAATATGTAGATTTATACTATTCAAGGTATACTGCAATTAACTTGATGAACAGGACCAGCCAAAGCTACACAGTATGGTAACTGCAAACGAAAATGATGCATTGCTACTTACTTGCATTGATTCATCACCACTTCTTGAGAAGGCATTCAGGAGATGTCAAACTGCAACTATGGAACTCACTCCTGTACAAAATGCTCAATATTTGAGCTTTCACTAAGGCAGAACTCCCTAATTACTGGACAGAAGCATGAACTACAGCATTTTTACAACATAAAGTATGTCATGTCATTAAATCTGTGGGTATTTGTCCTCTCAAAAGCATCTCCCGCTTACAAGTCATTTAACTGAAATAACCAAGGCGTACCACAACTTAGATGATTCCAGTGAATGAAAACAAAACTTTGTCATATCGTCTGTCAACCACTGCAAGAATTCCATTGTAACTGGAGTTTTGTTTTATGAAAAACAATAAAGGAAGCTGCAGAAGTCTTCCCAGCACTGGGGACATATTCAGATCATTTACCCTCCAGTCAGATTCTTTGGTGTCCAGGCACAGCTGGTATGATATCAAAATGAACAAGCAGTAACTATTTTCCTTCATAAACTCCTACTTGACCTGTAAGGCCCATCAGCAAAGTTTTGGCTAGTGACAAGGATTAAATAAAAGAGAGGGAAACAACCTCCTCATCACCCCTAGAGACTGAAGCCTGATCAGAAGCATCTGATGTCCCTCCTTCAGTGGAGATTTTCCACATAACGTATTTGCAGGATTTCCATTTATGACAAGCACAGGCCTATGATAAATTTCAGTTCTTGCTATTCAGCCAAAGTGTTAAGTTGTGGAAATTCAAAATGAATATTTTTCTATTCTGAATAGTCTTTACTTTCTATTCTCAAGTTTGTGCTAATACAATGAAAAAGTTTATTCCTGCACAGGTAGTTCCAAGCCTTTTAACTGCCCAGAAATGGTGCAAAGTCAGTTGCTTAATAAAGCTCTGTGGACACTGTGGTCACCTATTAAACTGTAAATAGTGTCAGTACCGACTTCAATTTTTGAAGTTTTGTTGTCTTAATTTTTTTAAAACCCTCTCACCCATCTCCAGTTCAAATTAAATGACCCCAAATACCCATTGTCAAATAACTGATGACACACAATTTAAATTAAAAACTTATCTCAAGAGCAGCCACTTTGAAACAATATGAATTTTAAATAAAAGCAGATTATTCGAATAAAGTCTGTATAGAATTTTAACTATGAAATTATGAAATAATTTGTTTTTACTTCACTTAGGATTTCTCATTCTTACAAAGAACTGTTGGCCCCAATAATATTTAACTGCTGTTTTCCCAAAGAATAGTTATTTTTAGCCTTGTAATTAGTGTAGCAGAAGACAAAAAGTGTTTTTACATATAATGAGTAGTTTAAACAAATTTAAGACACTTTTCTGTAGGATCATCATCAAATGATGCTCTTTCCAATAATTTTTGTAAGCTTCTAAACCACATAAAGGATAATGCACATTACATTTTATTCACACTATAAAAAAAGCACAATATACAGGCCATATCCTTTAAAGTGCAACACAACAGAACATTTCTGCAACATTCAGATTCTTCGAAGACCCACAAAAGTAGGTATTTAATATTTAGGAACAAAGCCTGTTCATAGGTGTATCAACACTGAATCTAAATTCTGAATGGTTATCAAGCTTGTCCTTGCTGTAAGTGCCACGCTAAAAGCAATGCTTATGACCACTAAATGATATTATCTGCTTCCATATTACACAGCCTTCATGTCTCATGTCCAAAATGAAAGCTTTTCTCCTTTAGTCAGTGAAGAGCACCCGCAGAGCCCTCTATTAAGGACAGTTCTCTGACTATGCTCAGAAAACATTTTAAAAGTATATTTAGTTTCACCAGACAGGCTGCTGCTTCAGATGTTAAATCTACCAAGAAAAATATGGTAAACGGAACAGAGCAAGCATGTCTCTGAGTTGGCAGCGCATGCTTTGCTATGTTTGGCACTATCTACCAAAGGTATTGGTAACACACAGCATAAGCAAGTACCAATTTTCTTTTCACTTCATAAATATTTTTGGTTGGATGTTTTGCTAATAATAGTCGAAAACCTCATTTGTTCCTGAGATGAGCATTACAAAACAAAGTGAGCTCCATCTAAAGCTGCCAACAGGACAATCTTCTGCATCTCCAGCCTTGCTACCTGCCTGCTGAGCGAGATTTATAATCTCAGTCCTCCCCAAGGCGCCACTTCTGTGACTCTTCTTGACGCACATCTGGCCTGATCTGGTTTCTCATTCCACCTAGAACATTTGAGGTTGCCTCTGTTGCAACAATGAAAGGTTTCACCACAGTTGGTGGAATTTGGCGGAGGACTCCTCCTACTGCTCCAGTTACTCCTCTGTTTTCATGCTCACGAGCAGCAGTCTCATAAATTGTTTGGGCCGTGTCCGTAATCCCCTTCAAGAAATTAAGAGAAATTAGTTACACTAAAAGAGAAAAAGCAGCCTCTCCTAATTTTAAGAGAAACTTAAACAGCTCAGCATTCATTCTCCTTGTGATTTGTATTATAATTGTAGCACAACCATACTGATACAAATATGATTTAGGTCTTCTAATGAGACTTAAAACAAGACTATTATGAACTTAGAGATGAAAATATTTCACATAACTTCTGGTGCCCCTTCTTATGCATGAAGCTGTGGGGTATTCAAAATTTACAAAATTCACTGAAAACTCCCCAGTTGAGACCTAACTTCCTAGACACGATATCAGGTGCGCCTAACTGAAAGGACAATGCAAAAAGGACAATAAAAACAGGTCTGCATTCTAATTGTTAATACATTGTAATGGTAAAGAGAGCTTTCGCTTGTTCTAAATCCAGCATTACGTTTAAATTTTAACAATCTCAGAATTAACAGTAACTGGTGGGGGTGAAGGAGAGGGGCAGGAAAGGAAGGACAGATAACATGGGGCAGGAAATCACGTTAATGTGCCCCAGAAAAACTGTAAACCCTCGTAATTGTAGAACACTGAAGTCCTATTCACGCTTATCTGTGTAACATAATAGTTTATTTCTGCTTCTCTTATTTTTTCCATGCGAGGTTTCTGTTGGATTAAGATTACACAAAAAGACAGCCTTGTTCAAAACTTTAATCCTGTTCTTCATTTGGCCAGCATAAACTAACATCTGATATTTTACTTGCAGTCTCAGGAAATAATTCTTAAGCTTGGTTAAGGACAATTACTTTTGCACTCACCTCTTTTACTACACTGTATGCTTTGGCTACACCTTCCCGTAGGTCTACTGGTTGATGAGCTAAACGATGGCGAGGGAATCGTTTGATCTTTTTTGCTTCAATAAAAGTAGGTCCTGGTGATACCATGTCATATGCAGTTTCTGCAGCTGCCTGAAGATCAGGAGCAAATGCAAAATATATAAGACGTCTTATAGCATCCAAAATCTACTAACAGGCTGAAATAATTGTACTAAAAGAATTTTAATTCCACAAATAATATTAATTTACATCAGATTAAGGTTTTGTACAAGAACTTCTGGAACAGGTACAGCTGTAACAATATATCAAGTTTCATATTGAAACAGCGAATGCTGTAGGTATTGGTAGGGGTTTTTCCCCCTAATTGCCATTCCTTCAAAGGCATCCTCTAATATGCACAAAATGCTCAAGATACAAACTGAACATTTGATCAATGGAACATTTTTCTTACAAACACACAAGCATACACATAATTCCACTCATGTGAATAATACCACTGTTTTTTTACTATATATGTTTGAGCATAGGCACATCTACAATTTTTGCACTATTCGGTGGTAAAAGTGTATTTTCATTATGTATTTCACATTATGGAACAGAAATTTGTTAATACTTTAATTCGAGACTACTTTACAGTTAAATCGAGAAAGCTTTAGAAACTTCATGTACATCAACACTTAGCATTGGTTTTGAGGCTTTTCTGTTGTTGCTTGGTTTTGTGGCTTTTTTTGGGGTGGGTTTGTTTTGTTTTTTTTGTGTTTGTTGGTGTTTGTTGGGTTTTGTTTGTTTCTTTGTTTGTTTTAAATAAGCAAGGATAAGCTGACATTTTCTAAAAGTTAAGAATCTAAGTATCATTTTTTAGTGCAGCTGAGTATTTCAGTATTAAACTGTACATCGTACTACATTAAAGACATCAAGAAACATGTAAAAGTTTGGGTGTTCAGCTGTGTTTTAACACAATTTTTATGCCACCTCACAGACTGCTGCAAGCTTTGCCCCATCTCTGCTTTCTTATCTATACAGCTGTCTTTTTTTTTTTTTTCTAGACATGCTCCCAACCTTACATATATAGCATTAAGATATTAGCTTAATACAGAGCACTTAATAGCAACACTTTTTATTTTGTGTCTAATTCCAGAAGTAATACACTATACCTGTATAGTCTGAACCATTCTGTTTGTGAGCTCCAGTGCGGCCATTGCAGTGGAAGTACCAAAAGAAGCTGCCCCTCTTTGGAAGCCTCTCACAATACGGCCGTCCTTCCGGTACTGCTCGATTGGCAACCACACCAGGTCTTTCAGACCTTGGACTGAAAATGAAAACAGAACGCCACGGTTAGAAAATTCTCTTAGATAAGCAGAATGCCTTGAGAGGAAGTGAAAACAAGCGTCAACATTGTTTGTGGGTTTGTTGTTGTTTCGTTCATTTGTTTAAAACAACTACCATGTGTGTCCGAATAGAAATAAGAGTTAACTTACCTAACTGCACCAGTGAATGCATAGGCCCTACTCCTCCCAAAATTCCTGGTAGCTGGTTTTTCTTTATATCATTAAGCCATTCACTGATGGCATAGGAGAACAATTTATCCACACCTAATAATCTGAAGTAAATAAAGTTATTAATATTTATTTTAAAACATACAATTCCTAATAAGACATGCATTATTCAATAAAGTAAACAAATAAGTCATTTAAACAAAAAGAAAGCTGGTTTCAAGTGTTATCTTTTATTGCTGTTGGCTAACCCAAGCATTTCATGCGTATGTGCTTAAAACAATAGAATTCAAGGTGCATAATCACACCAGCTCAATAGAAAGTAAACATACAAATAAAAGAGTTTAGCACAAAGACATATATCAAACACTGTCCTGAAAACAGATATTCTTCTTGAACACTAAATATTTGACAAAAACTAGAATCAATAAATATTTGTAAAGTCAAAAAGTGTCTTGGATTTCAGAAGTGCATCTTACCAGACAACTTGCTTTTTGCTTGCTACATTCAGTTATTCACCATAAACTTGTTCAATTTGCAATACCAATGTTAATCTAGAGTTCTATTAACTTACCCATGTCTGTAACAAAGTCTCTTCAGCTTTAACTCTGAGCAGTTTAACTGAGCAAGCCCAATGAGAATCCCAGCTAGTGTCCCCTGTAAGCAAAACATTTTGTTATCACGAGCTTATTCACCCTGTACAATCTGTGAGAAATAATTTCATCATCTCAACTCTTATTGCAGGTATTTCTGTCTAAACTGATTCTTCCCCAGTCTCCCAAATGCCAATCGTTATGGTGCTATAAATCATCCTACATGAAAACTCACAAAAGATTAAATCCGGCTTTATTGGCTACTCTAAGAAATTAAACATCTGGACACAATAGGGTGTCTTCAGAAATATTAAGATATAACAAATTATGTGAACATAACACTGGCATTAGTGCATTCCAGGCATTCTGAAGTTGCTGTTTCTTGTTTCGATTTCTTTGGCAGCAGTGCAAATTCAAGAAGTTGCTGATTTTCCTTGTCCATATTTTCTTGCTGATTGGCCATGACAGAGTACAAATCTGGTTGCGCAAAAGCAGATTTTTGAGGTCTGCTCTGTGAACTCAGTATGATAACCAACAACTATTTTAAAAAGAACTATGAGCATTTTTAAATCTGTGTTAGATTCTGCCATTACTATACTGCAAGGGAAGGAAACAAGAGAGAAAAAAACCCCAATACTTTAATCTGGAATTAATGAGGAAGAAAATAAAATGCACAATTCTGGCATCAGATAGTGGTATCATCCTTAGAGGGGCACCACAGCTGTGTAGAAAGATTTCCAGCCAGTCACTAAACTGATAAATAGGACTTTCAAGTCTCATTCCGAGCTAATGATACCTGGAAGATGCACCCCCTAGATTTCAAATGAAGAGTGAAAAAAGGTTAAGCTTTATGGAAACTAAGAAAAAAAGAAAAAGTTCCACATTTCTCAAAATCACATCAATAATGAGTAGGGAGCATAAAAATATATCCCAACTCATGAGTGGGGAAACAAAACAAAAAAAAACAAAAAAACCACAAACAAATGACATCGATCTTTTTGTTCTAAAGCACGAGCATTATACACAAACCTGATCCATTGACACATGCTTGCCGTGGTAATCAAGCCGTATTGGAACTTCTGATGTAAACCGAAATTCTCTGGGATATAGAAAGCAAATTTTACAGTGAGAAACATGAAAAGGAAATAAAATCATCCTTCCAAAAAGAAAACCATGGTTTCCCAACCTCCTGGAATAGGATGCCAAATCATTTTTTGTAAGCCATAAATCCTCTAGTTACCATGTTAGTACTTCAGAACAAGCATACAAAATAAAATGGCAAATTCAGCTTTTCTTGGTTTTTAACACCTAGTCAAGGTTAGCATTTATAATAAATTTAATAGCCCTGCGAAAGTGCTACTAGTCCTGCAGGTGAACATCTTCCCTCAGTTTTCCCAGCATGAATTTCAGTTTAAAAAGAAGTATGTCTAATGATGGGTTCGTGCAGCTGGAACTTCTTAAAAAATGCTGTTGGTGATGTATGTGATGAAATAGAACCACAGTCATTCTCTCATAATTTGGCTCTGCACTGCTTATCAAAGTACACATATGTTGTTAAAGGCACTTGTGATCAGAATGCACAAGCTGCATAACAAGCTGAAATTTTCATTAACTCTTCCCAGTCAGGACTACATTACAGCTTTTCTTGTGATACAATAATCTCGTAGCTCTCCCATGATATCCTTTTCCTTTATATTCTCTCATCTCTAGTTAATTAGATCTCATTTACATTGTAAAGAGCACAAAGACTGCTCTTTTTATTTATTTGTAAAACATCTCATTACTCGTTCTGTACATGGCAGAGCTTTAATTAATTTTATTTGCTTGTGTACAGCAGTGTGCAAGAGCTAATAAGAAACCATTACCTTCCAGTGATAGAAACAAATATATTTTATCTCCACAATCGGTCAATAAATAAAGAAATAAATGCACCTTGTCATAAAATCTGAACAGTTTATCATCACACTTTCTTAAAACATTCAGCAGAACAGCTGTGAGTCACTGGAAATTTTACAACAAAAGTCTACCTGAAAAATACTGGCTGATCGCTGTATGACGTCACTTCTTGTGAGAAATTATGATCATCTTCATTAACCACATCCATAGAATCAATGCTACCATTTTCGTTTCCTTGCTTTTGTGATGAGAAAGAAATGACCGGACTTGGGTCCTTAAGGCTGTTGACATGTCTGGGCAAACTACGTGTAATTTCAGCACCAGGAGACTTTTTCACTAAAATAAGAAGTTACACACAGTAAACTGACTCATGTTTTTCACCGTGATTACAAAAAGATCGCCTTCATACAATTACTGTGCCTTTAATAGGTTTTAATGCTTATTAATAGGAATTACTAGCAGGGCAATATTCAGATTCTCTTAGTAAGACAATATCTTAGTTATCAACAGAAATTATTACAAGAAGCTTAAGTTGAGGTTTATGCATTAGTACAAATAATCCATCCGGTTTTACCGCAGTACTTCATCACCTATGCATTTCAGTATGACATCTCAATAGAAATAAGTAAAGTACAGCTGCTAACTGACTCACTACTACAGTTAATAGAGGAAATATGCTTTTCAATATATACTGGTTTTTGCATCAGATGGTGTAGTTGATTAGAAGTAACTGCTGTAACTGCATACATACAATGTACTCCATCGTTATAATCTTGAACTCTGATCCTTTACCTACGGGTTACACAGCTTCAAGCTATTAGACAAATGTACTCTTTTATGCAAGAAGTATTAAATAATGTATTTATCTAATAATAACTCTCAATATCTTATACACAGTCCTAATTTTTCAGTTCTTAATAAACATGCTCCAATTTTGGTGAAACCTTTCATACAATGGAGATCCCAGGAGCTGAAGACCTTTATTGGTATTTATAAAATACAAAACTAAAACACCCGAAGTTTCTGTATTCTAACAAAATAGTTACTAATGTTGGGGTTTGGTCACTAACTTAAGTTCTTCTACCCACATGAGATTCATATGTGAAATTATAGACATGTACACACATTAAAGGAGAAAGAAGCAGCACTTTCAAGTAGATTTTTGAAAAGTGTACCTTCAGGATCTGGAGTAACTAAGAGTTCTACTTCTGTAGAGAGGCTAGTGAAAAAATCCTTCAGGAAAAACAAGGCATCCTAATGGCAAAAATAAAATCCAATAAGATTAAAACAACCAACCAAAGAAAAAAGCCACAGTTCTCTAAAAAAAAGTTATCTACTATTCTAGCTCTTTATTTCTGTACAGATATGAATAAAAAGATGTTTCTTCTTTTTGATTGCTTAACAAGTGGAGAAGCCACATAGACATCTAGGACAGAAATCAGAAATACCCTCTTGCTCATTGCTTCCTGCTACATATAATATGATTTCATAATCTATCTAGCTCTATCTTAAAACTGCAGAGCTGTTTTCATCATCGACTTTCACTTTCCAGAATGTTCCAGAACCCAAGTCTTTTAATGACTATAAACTTCCTCTGATCTCCACTAAAACGGTATTCAGNTCAGGATCTGGAGTAACTAAGAGTTCTACTTCTGTAGAGAGGCTAGTGAAAAAATCCTTCAGGAAAAACAAGGCATCCTAATGGCAAAAATAAAATCCAATAAGATTAAAACAACCAACCAAAGAAAAAAGCCACAGTTCTCTAAAAAAAAGTTATCTACTATTCTAGCTCTTTATTTCTGTACAGATATGAATAAAAAGATGTTTCTTCTTTTTGATTGCTTAACAAGCGGAGAAGCCACATAGAAATCTACGACAGAAATCAGAAAGACTCTCTTGCTCATTGCCTCCTGCTACATATAATATGATTTCATAATCTATCTAGCTCTATCTTAAAACTGCAGAGCTGTTTTCATCATCGACTTTCACTTTCCAGAATGTTCCAGAACCCAAGTCTTTTAATGACTATAAACTTCCTCTGATCTCCACTAAAACGGTATTCAGGTATAGTTTATATTCATCTCTAATACTGCCAATGTCAGACAAACTATTCCAGATCAGATCTCGCCACTGCTTCCTAAAAAGTCATTAATAGCTGTGCAGTTAATGTCTTATCAGTGAGATGCATCACATTGGTGTCTTCTTCATCCTATAACTAATGACATCTGGACTATCTTTTCCTTTTTTCATTTCTAAGTGATAAGCAGGCAGTTTAAGTAGTAATAACAAGAATTTCTAAAATTACTGTATGCAGGCCCAGGCTTCCAGGAAAGCTGTGGCTAATTTTGTAGAAGTTTTAAAGGTGCATTTTGCTTATAGTACAAAAGATAAAAGACTTAGAAAAGTAATCAAGAGGAAATATATTTTCTCACTAGATAGCAATATTCCCATGCTATTTTTCCATATGAAATTAGAAACTGGAGAAATTAGAAATGGAGTTCAATTTTTCTATTAGTAAGTGAAAACCTGGTCTCTAATGTGTGCTGAGCGAAACAGAAGGTAGGTATGGAATACCTAATTATGCTCTTGAAAAAACCCACATCTCTCTGCTGCCAACAAATTAAGCAAGACATATCTCAACAAAGAGTAATAACTGCACTTTAAATTTGAATGCACAAACATATGTAGTTTCCTTACAGCTGTAAAAAAAAACCAAAACAAAAGGAGGACCAACTGTTTCTTGAGTCTATGAAAAACTCTTTGCACAAAGGCTTGTTACAGAAAGTAAAACAACTTTTCCGGTTTCTGTTCTTTATATCACTGTAGTTGACAGCAAGATCAAAGCCTTCAGAGTATAGAAGCAGTCCTCAAGGGTCAAGTGCCCTTGACTAAAATCTTGTGAACAGCTTCTTGATCAATGACTAACTTTTCTCAATTAAAAACACCAAAGCCACTTCCTGAACAAACAAAGCAAGATCATCCAATAATAATTATGTGCTTTTTAAAAGCCATGACTTCAAAACGTTAGAGAGCATCATAATTCTCAGGAGGTAAACTGGTGTTATTAAGTAAACAGTCAGGTTTATAGATAATATTTTTGGATTTTAAATTTTAAAAAAAGGCTAGTCTCCGTCATAGCTGGAGCAGAAAGCAAGTTCTAACAGTGACATAAATGGAGTGGCAGAGATCCAAAGATATGTGTGGCTGACCATAAAAAAAAAAAGAGAAAAAGAGATATCTAACCAATAGAACAACCCCATGAAGCATTTATCATGATTACAACTACCTGGTATACGAAACAAACAAACAAACACAAAACAAAACAACAAACAAACAAAACAAAAACAAAAAACCACAAAGTATTGCAAATTTTTTTTTTTTTGGTATTGGCACAACCAACCTGGTCGATATTGAGGCGAAGCGGCATTAGAGAAACACGTAAACAACATTCCTGCGGGGATCGGCCAGACTCTGGGCGGACATGTAATGCTTTAACCGTTAACTGAGAAAAAGCAATGAGATAAATGAAAGTAGTAACATTCACAATTATTTAATCTCAGGACACTAGCTAGGAAAAAAATTTACTGCAAAATCTCTGTACTAACCTGATCCACTTAACAATTAATAAGCTAGTGTTGAATAAATATCTTACTATGGATGTTATGAAAAATAAAATTAAAATAAGAAAACCCCAAACCACCAAATTAATAAATCCCTTATAGAACCAGTAAGACTACAGTATACTATAAAACTATAACTCTGCACATGTAGTGAAAACGCTAATCATACTTACATAAGCAGATATTTGTTCAAAATTAAAATCTAAAAACTATCAAAGCAGTCCTGCACACCCACTTTTTTCAAACTGACAGAATCTTGAAAACATTAATACCTGACCTACTAATATACAAACAGACTCTTTAATCAGTTTTAATATCCACAAGGAGCCATGCAAGTAACTATCAACAAGTCATATTACTTCAATGTTCCAGGAGCTCATGTGTCTTCTTCTGCAAGTTTAAGAAATGTATACTTTCCACAACAATAGTCCAAACACTATAATTAATTAACAAATTCTATAACTGTACCATGTTTGAATGCGCTTTTCTGGGCATCTCCTTACTGCAGTAGAGATACAGAAATTTATTCATCTGTGACGTCGCTAAGCGATCTCGAATCTCCAAGTCTTGAACAACAAAAACCTGCCGTGACACTGGCTGCTCCAACAGGCTGGATTCAGCTTCTGCACCACCTGGCGGGTATACCTCATGCTGGAATTTCACCTTGTAAAAAGGAAAGAAAAACTGCATAATCAGCTTCAGGGGAAAACAACCTTTAACAAGAGCATATTAAAAATAAAACAAAACAAACAAAACCCACAACAACAACAACAAACAAAACAAACAAGACAAAAACCAACCAAACAAAAAAACACCCAAAAAACAATAAACAAAAAACCACACCAACACTAAACACTACACATAAGAACTTTAAAAGCTGTCGTCCATTTTTAATTCACAGGAATAATATTAGGATTTCTGAACACTATTCAGATTTTTACACGTCTAGCAGTAGAAATCTTCTAGTCCATAGTTGTGTACATGTTAATATTTTAGGACGCAAATTCGAGCCAAAGAGTCACAGTAAAGACAAAGAACAAGTTTTGCTTTTCATTTTAGAATCAAGTCTGCTTTTTCCTCAGTCCTGACCTCTTTCTTATAGCATGTTCAAGCCTGTACCAGGCAATCTTGTGGTTCTTGAGTCCTCTTGGTTTTTGTTTTTTTACTTACTTTAGTCCATATAAATTCTAATCCATTACCTTTCCTAAATTCGAAAGAATTCTGAATTATCTTCTTTCCTCATCTCTTGATGTAGCTCGCACTGTCAATCGAAGACCTGTGGCTACACAGGAATCATTCCCTGTCTCAGTAACCCCCCTGCATCCTTGCCTGCAATGTAACAAAGCGAAGCTCACATCGCCAGCACAACAGTGGCCTCTACTGGCCACACACCGACACGTTAAGAAACACGGTATTTAAGTGCCCTGTTCTCAAAGATACGTGTGATAATGAACATTTTAAGTGTTGAAGAGAAAAATCGATATTCATCACAAATACTGCTCAGAAACTTCACATTTTTGACAGTCTTATTTTCTCCTTAATGTCTTTTTTTTTAAACCTTATTATTATTATTATTAAGCCTTGTGCTAAGTTAGGGGTACAAGTAGGGGAAAAAAAAGACTTTATGCCTCAGTACTAACTCCAACTCATTAAATATCTGCAAATTAAGAGAGATTATTATACTTCTACATATGAAGTTTTCCACGTGGAATGTGAAACACTTCCTTTTTCCCCCTCTTTCATTGCAATGTTGTGTTTTTTCTAAAAAAGGCTAAAATAAGTATGAAACATTTCTGGCAAGTTTGAAGTGCTAATGGGATTAATTTTAAGCTCTAGAAATGTACGTAGACGATAAAAGTAATTTAATTTTACGTAGTACCTTTCATGTTCGTGCAAATGTTTGAGAAAACCTTATTTTAAAAAGGTTTTGTTATTGACCCATTTAACAAGAAGTTTGGTTAACTCCTTGCCAATATTCTTCACAGTGCCAGAATCAAGCATCTAGTTTCCATGCTAGAGCTAAGCACAGGCTTAAAAACAACAGTAACATATTCATGCCTGAAGAGTGCTAAATATGTTAGTGAAAATACAGGAATGATATTGTGACATAACTGGATATTATTTAATATACAGTTATTATCAACAAATACACTGAGTGTCTCAGCTGATCCTCATCCTGGTTACTTTGTTAGAACATTTAATTTCAGAATAGGTGTACCAATTCACAGTAGAAGATAGAAAAACAGAGCAGCAGTTGTAAAACGTGGTTATAATAAACAAAAACTTTAAGAATAGTATAATATCCTGCATCTTTAGAAACACGTTTATTCAGCAAGTAAACAATACTGTGCTAGAAGAACAAGCACACATTTTGTTTAACAAATTCTAAATTCATTACCGTCAAAGTGATTGCTCAGCTATAGATACTAATGGAAGAAATCCTACTGAGTTCTAATGGAAAGCTGTTATCAAACAGATATACCATGTAAAGTTATTGACACACAGACAGTCATGGCTGAAGCTGTTTTCTGTTGTTCACCTTGCTTAACTGTATTTCCATTAGGAAATCTGGGTTTCTTCCTCTTCCTCCAGGTGCTGCACTCCGTCCATGCCTCGTTGGTGTATGAGAAGGAGAACTATGGGGACTTCTGGAGAAATAAAAAATAAAAATATACTTTCTTAAAGCCATCTCACTGCTAATCTAACACTAAAAGTGTACCTGTTTCACTGGACATAACTTATTAGTATTTTAATGGTAAAAAGAGAAAAATAATAGAAAATACCAAAAGAATACCAGAAGTTGTGTTACTGTTAACCAAATACTTTATTTTTATTGTTCAAGTAATGTATACTTAAGCAGAATGCCAGGTGTATGCTTCCCAGCAAATTAACATTCATAGAACATTTCTGTAATTTTGACCGCAATAATAATTACTCTTTAGCTTACATGACATCCTGAAAACCAGACTTGAGCTACCATAGCAGTAGTTTTGTATGCTCCTCAAGTCCTCTTTCAGAAAATTTAACTTCTAACATAACCTTTAAAAGCAAACCCATCCCTCCATCCCGATAAAACCACCAAAACCAAACCCAGGTTGCCCGGGCTAAAACACAGGAAAAATACACTCTGGTGTGTGGAGCTGAACTAAGTAAGATTTTAGATGATCTTTAAGGTCTCTTCCAAGCCAAACCATTCTGTGATTGATTCCTTGTGAGAAGGAACAAAGAAGCAAGAGAGAGAGACTTAAAATTGAATAGTGAGATTAACTGAATAATAAGATTAACCGCAAATCAGATGAAAATTAAGTACTTTTAAATGTTTGAATCTACAGAATTGCATCCCACACTTACATTAAACTTTTAGCTGGAGATGGTGGTGGTGCAGTCCCAAAATCCCTTCCACCATAAAGATGCCAAATAAGAGAGATTTCCTTTACAACATAGCGCACCAGGGGAACAGGAAAATGAAGTGGAGCTTTGCTTGTGTCCGTTTTTTTAAGAGGTTGGCTGAAGTGGTTTTCTTTTATGACAATTGGATCATCAACCATTATTTTTATTACTGGCTCTTCCTCTTTTTCCTAATTAGAAAGAAAAAGTATATAACATTGAGAAGGAAAATCTGCTTTCTTTATTGAGATGTCTAATTTTTTCCTATGAAAATATCCTGTACTGTCTTCTAAAGCTTATACAACACAGGTTTGGTTTAGAAATGATTCTTATAAAATAACTTAAAAGCAAAAGCACATGAAAGTAAACTAGAAGCTGAGAATTAGTTAAAACAAATAAATTCCTCATACAAAACTGTAAACAAAACAAAACAAGAGTGAAAACAAACAAAAAAACATGGAAGAGCCCAGGCTGCCACATTAGCACTTTTAGGAACAAACAAGCTCAAAGATAACTGGGCAAATACAGCTTCTAATCAGGGACCCAGAACTACTTCTGTCTATTAGGAAGAATATAACCAGAGACAGTATGAAAAATATGAATACAAGCTGTTTCCAAAGAGTTTGAGTATAGTTTCCTAAATCTCTTAATGCGGTGGACAGACAGTGCTGTGAAGTGCCAAGCTTTTCTCTGAGGTTTGGCAAAGATCTTTGGCCCATAAAAGCACTGAAAGCTTAAACTATGAGAGAAATTAATAAAAGATTAAAAGATGTGCAATGCTGCTATTTTGATAATTACTATATTTTGCTTATAACACTTTTTTTCTAACTATGCCATTACTGTCAGTCAAAATGGCAATGACAAAAAACCAGCACTAAAATGTAGGAAAACTGTCAATATAATTCAATTCAGATCATAGAACAATTACATACTGTTGGGATATAGAAAAATCATATGTATTTGAAAGTACCTGCATTCATTTCTAACAAAACCAACGCCTGAAGTCCTTTCAAACACAAAGGTTATTTTTCTGCTACTCTGCCCATTGATACAAATACCACAAAGGAATCACATAAAACTATGAAGTCTAATTTGTTCAGGTCCTACATAGACGTTTCTCTAATTCAGTTTATATATGGATTGTTTTAGTAATTCTCAAAGCTTCTTACAGCAACTGCAACTTTGGGTGCGAAAAGAATGCAGAAATCATCACTTTCTGTGGGAACATCTCCCATGGCCTCACTTATCAGGTGATGAGTGAATGAAGCATAAGTGGGACTTGGATCTTGTGAGACATTTCCACTTTCATCTGGAAACAGGAAGAGATCTGAGCAAGATGGCTCATGAGTTTGAGATCTGTCATCCAAAACTCCTGGGAATTGAAGGAAGGTGGAAAAGAAACACGTTTCAATGGAAAACATCTTTATAAAATATGAAAATATGAATGAAATAACATAACAGTTAACTAAAATGTTACTTCAATTACATAAATGGAATTTGCTTAGTATATCTTGAATTAATTCCTACTATAAGATACAATTTTTAAAAATTAAGCTACTGTACAATTGAAGTGATTGCAATATAATCATAACCAGTTACTAGTAGACCTAACTGATGAAACATAGAGAAACTATTTGTAAAAACCCCATAGATTAAAAAACAAAACACCACACCACATTTTTTGTGTCCAAGTCTCTCGTTCTGGTAGAAAGACCACAACATCACTAACTTTCAGTACTACACCAACTGCTCACCTTCCACCATCAATTAGGTGACCAGACACCACAGAAATAGTGAAATTCTTTATTTGCAGTGCAGTACAAAACCCTTAGACAATTTAAACCTGGATTTAACTCTAGGCATGATGCAGAAGCTATAATCCTGTGACAAAAAAATCTATTATCTTATTCTATCTGCTAACTGAAAGATTTCCTCAAAGTTGAAAGTTATTTATGTGACTCAGAACTTTATCAACCTTCTGGGCTGCCTTCATTCACAGGAAAGAGGTCTTTGATTCCCCCACACTGCAGTATGCCATATAAACTTTCACCCATACTAACTGAGACTCCTAAAGAATCCGGGGTCCTGACAGAGTCTCACAAAGTCAGATTCCTTCCTTTCTGTTTTCAGTACCTGACTAACGTGTATTTGACTAGAAGCTTAAATGACTTTTGCATTAGTGTTATTAAAAGCAAGAAGCTGTTTGATAGTCTGAAGACATCAGACAAAGGTACGCTCCCATTCTTGTTGCAGCATCTCTACAAACACAAACTTTCAATCCCACTTTCCTTCCAGAAAGGTTGTACTTTGTGTGTCCTTATGGCTCCAGAGGACTCTTACCATTAGACTCTGGCTTCATGGCAGAAGCAGTCTGTTGAGTCTCAATTTCCTCCATTGCATCGCTCATCAAATCCCGTAAAATCTGTTGCTCTGATTCAGCGAGGCCTGGTCCGTGGGAAGATGGTTGGCTAAAAGTTTCTACCTGTAGGAGAGGAACTATACATAGTTACATCTCAAAGACAACCACAATATCGTGCTGAATAAGATTTTGCTAGAACAGCTTGATACACAGCTCTTAAACTGTAAGAAGTAACGCCTTCACTCTATAAATAATCAAGTAAGCTGAAACTCTGAGATAGATTATTCATAAAGTAGGTTAGAACATTATGGTTCAAGGTATTTAGATCATCAGGGTACTTGGACAGGCCATGTACGTCCTGGAATTTCCTTCTTTAGATACGAATAACGTACAACAGGTAAACAGCACAAAATATTTTAAAATATTAAGTAGTTACCAAGGCAGAAAAAAAGGCACTGCTTTATTCTCAAATATATATTAAGTTAGATGCCATCAGCTAATTTATTTGCAGAAAATCTCATATTCTTTTGAAATAGAATGGGGATATCAAAACTAAAATGTATTACCAGGAAGCTTAAAGTTAAGTTCATATCATTTTGCCATTTTATACCTTCATTTTTGGCTTGCTAACTCCACGTTTAATCTCTGTCTTAGCAGGTGGATGTAAGTCACCATAACTTGCAATATATTGTATGAGATTCATCAGTGCAGCACATGAATCAGAGCAGGTACGAATATGGATTACATCACTGGAACAGTGCAGCTCAAAATGTGGTTTAGTCTAGACAGCAACAATAAAAAGATGAGAATATACTTCAAATCAACCCAAGGTTCCATAAATTAAATAAAATTGCTTTTGAATTAATTTACTTAACTAGTCAAAAAGGGCTCAAAAACAGTACATGTAAACAGAAAAACCTTCATTGATTCTAAGTATGATAAAATAATTTTCAAAACACAATCTGTCATGAAGATTTTACATTTTATTTTATTTGTGATTAAATACTTACTCTTTCCCCATCAGAATCAGATTTTACCGTTGTAATGGTTAGTTCCAGCAGTCCCATATCCATAACACGAACATAATCTAAAAGACAATGAATAATTAAAAAAAAAAAAGTTAAGACTTAATAACAAACATCATTTTTACTATGCATTTTTGGTTATTTAACAATTAGAAATAGCATGAGCATGAAAAGGGATCTTTTTTGTCAAAACCATTTATATCTCTGCATTTCCGCCTTTTATGAAGATTACTCTCAGAGTTCAAGTTTCAGCTACTCAGATCAAGAACTCAAATCTTTTCAATCCAATCTAGCACTCCCACTGCCACCATCTGAATGCAGTGTAATCTTCTAAGATATTTATCTTCATCCCATCTGTGTGATTCAGAGAAGCAGAGGCCCACAGAAATTGGGTGACTAAGCACCCTAGCAGGTTTTTTAGTTGAAGTGAGAGAGAAGACATTTTCACATTGTACTAATATTTCAGTACCACAAAAAAAACTTATTTCCCCTCTTTCTTGTTTAAACAAACAGGCATCTCTTTAGTCTGTACTTCACTACGGATCTCATACCTAAATTAAATACACACATTTGTGGGCATGGGGTTTCGCTATTTCTCTAATTCATTTGTTAAATGTTAATGTTAATGGCAATGTTAATGTTCCCCAGTCCTTAAAAGTTGTTACTATACAAATGGGAGTAAACCAGTTGGTGTAATTATTTTCAAAACCTAGAACTCTGTGCCATATACCACCTTCCAAGTTCAACTATTTAGAATATATATATCTTATAAAATGGGATCTCTTTTCTATGAAGACTTCTTTCTGTGTCAGCTCCAGTTTTTTAAAAATATGCTTTTTTTTCAAATACCCACTATGGAGCTGTAATAAGAAAGTGAAGGACTTGCACATCGTTCTTCTCTGACATACCTCTGCATCCACAAATCCAAACTAGAACACTCAGATTGTCATCAACACTGCATTGTTCATTCACATACAACTTGCTGCTCCTTATCTCCTCAGATCTCTTTTTTCAATAACCTTTATATGTGCTGAATACACCTGTATTTTGTTTCTTTAGGTTCTGCAATTCATTAGTCATATCAAAACATCCTTACCTCTATGGAGGTTCACTGTAACAGTGTTGCACTTGTCAGAGAGATGCAAAGCAGCTTCATCTAAAATTATCCTAAAAGAAAAAAAAAAAAGGAAGATGAAATAAACATGCTAGAGGAATGCTGTGCAATTCACTAGCCAAAAGAAAGTAGTTCAGGAAAATATTTTAAAACACAAACATATCTAGCGTATCTTAAATCCAAACTCTTCACTTTAACTTTTCATAATTTCCAAATCCATTGGCAATTAATCACTGCAAGATATTTTTGCCATTGCTAATTGTATTTTATTTGCATTTCAGCTGACACATTTGATCCCTCCTAGAATGAAAAGTAATGCTTCTGGCATGTAGAATTAACACTTACTTCCTTTTTTGCTTTTTTAAATCTCTATTTAATAAAGTAACAGACACATTTATTTCAAATGTCATTTATAAGGTTTTATCAGTAGAAAGAAGGAACTTGGCAGATGCTTCACATCAGAATAGGCATAAAAGAATGAATATTCAGCTGAAGTTGCAAGAAAAAAAAATATTAAAAATTTACAGAGATGTTCAGTAACCACTAAATATTTCCTTAGTTAATATACAGTCTCCAAATAACAAATTATGAAATCTTAAGGTGCTACTAATTAACAAAATAGACACAATTTCGCTTCATGACATCTTCCAACCATTTTAAAAATTGCAGAATCACTACTTGTTAAAGAAAGGAACCCAACTTTAAAGACAAAAAAGTATTTAACCTAATACAACAGAAGAATTACACATGAGCAAAGTATATTTCAAAAGATGCAAACCAGTGTGATGATTTACACAACACAAATGCTTCCTAGGTTAAAAAAACAGGCATTACAAGTTTTACAGGAGCTTCTGTGTTTCACAATCATGTAAATTATACCTGAGAGTAGAAGAGGATTTATCTACTGCAACACTGCTGGAAATGCTGAAAGTTTCAACAGTAAGTAGAGATCTGACTGGCAAAAACAAAGGCCTAACAAGAAATAGGAAAAAAAAAATTAATTCTCTGTATCTATTTAGAAGTGCAATCAAAGTCTAACAGGTTACCTAACTAGATCTTCCCAGGCCTAGGCAAGTGCTTACCCTACTGACAATTGCTTGCAGCTTAACTTCTGTTAAGTTTTTTTTTCCAAATAAGCCTAAATAAATATTCTTTAAAACCTCAAACATTCCTAAAGAATAAATATTTAGATGCAGTACCACCAAGTGACACACACTTGCATTTTATTTACCTGTAATCAAGAGCACAACTCCACAGATGTACATGAAAAGTTGTAATTGTAGCTGGAGGATTATATCCCAGAACAGGCTCATCAGAAATATTCAAAAAATATAAAATCTAAAAATCACAAACATATTAGTATTTCAATATCTGTTCAAATAGTAAATAACTACACATTAGAAAATATAAAAATCAGTAAGAAATATGACAATAAAATGTTTGGTTAGCAGAAAGAAAAGGGAGTGAACAATCTCAGCTATTTAAAGGTGATTACCCAGCATTTGAATATAGAAAAGCAGAGAATGTAAAAGGAGCAAAAAATGCAACATCCAAACTGCAGCCTCAAAGGTCTGGAGAAGACCAGTCCACAGACATTCAGACACAGCTTCCGCACCAATGCGCCCTAGCCTGCTCTGCTATGCCGTATCTCTGCATCCACACGGATCAACACAACCCTTCTAATTCAGAAGTTTGCATCGCAAGCATTTGTGTAAGCTGTTGCTTACTACTTCCCTTCCCAAAAATCTTGTTCTCCATTACTGCTATTCAAATGATGTAAACTAGGAAACAGACAAGGGAGAAAGGGGACTTGAGGAACGGTGTGAGCAGAAAGGAAAAATACTTTCAGTGCTGCAAGTAGTGTGTGTGTTTGTTTGAGGGTGTGTTTTTAGCTCACGGATATCTAAGTACTTGGATAGCATTGGTCAACTGAGATTTTCCATCTGAACTTTTTGTAAAAAAAACAAACAAACAAAAGACCCCAGCACCTCCCTGACATGTTGTGGGCAGAGATTTAGGATGATGAGAGGAACTGGAGCAAATGCATACACAAGTAAAAACTTAAGAGCAAGACTACAGTCTGTCAATAGCCTGAAAGAGAGACAAGAATGTAAAGAATAAGACTTCCAAGAGCAGAGTAAGATATGACGCAGCGTAACACACAGATTTCCCACTGAGGTTTAGTTTGATACTTGAAGCAGTTGTTAAAGCAATGAAACTCAAGATGTAGTTGAGAAACTGCAGCAGCCTGACCTGACCTGTTCATGCCAGCTTAGACCCGAAGGCAGAACTCTGTGCTGAAGGGTGGCTCCTCTTAGTCCAACAGCAACTAGAAACTCCTGCACAAAAAAAAGTTGCACAAGTTAGTTTACAGGAAATACATGTAACTACTTGACATCTAATTATGAAACACAGTCATCCTTCTGCTCCCAGAATCTCCTAGTGTCTAGAAATGAAGACAGGACTGGACTAGGATTAAACATTCAAAAAACCTTGCTTCCTAATACAGAAACCCTGGGATTCATTCTGGGATTCACCAGGAACTACCAGAGTACCAACCCAATGTAGTTCTTTCTTACGCTGTTCAAACCTGAGTCAATTGAGCCTCCATGACACTGTGCTGGTCTGCAGATTCCTCCTTCTCTAGATAACTCTACCCAACTGTTTGTCACCACAACGCCAGCGAGGAGGTCACCTTTCAGTCATGCTAATAAATGTTACTGGCAAAGCCAACGGTATCACTCATTTATCAGTGCCACTCCAAACAGGTAAGGAAAGGCTGCCTGTGAGATGACATTGCTAGTAAGCTGAGCAGAAAGCTTCTAACTCTTTATATTTGTTCTTGCTTGGTTTGACACCAGATTAAAACTCAACCAAAGAAAACCAAGAAAAACATCAACTAGACAATAAATGCATTCAGTAAAGAAACAGAGTGTGATCAGCATAGTGAAACATTGGAAGAATTATGCTGATACTTAAATTCTACAATCCACCTGAAAGATTGTAACAGAAAATTATAGTTTGAGGACAAATGTCTCAGAATTATATGGTTTCCTCATTTGTAACCCTTGTAACCTCACATCTAGATGTTTCCATATAAAACGAGATAACTCAAATAACTTATAAAAACACAAATTTGAAAACACAAACCTTTGTATTGCTTTCTATTTTATCTGACTGGATTTTGACTGCAACTGTCAGCATACTTGGACAATCCACTCCTACACCATCTGAAGTAGTCCTACTAAGACCATCTTCTTCAGAAAAACAAATAGTAGGTTCTAACCAATGGGGACGTATTGTGCTAGGCAGTCGCACTTCAGACGAAGGGACGACGCCATCTACCATACCTGCAAAGAGATTTTAGAATGAGTTACCTCATGTTTCAAAGCTGTTACTGATGAAGAGTTAAAGAAAATCTTTTTCTGCTTAATGCCTTTAAAATTATTTTAATTACCAAAGTCAGTCATGCACAATGACAACCAAAAATTGTGAAGGGGAGTTTACAGGTGATTCAGTATTTAAAACCACAGTTCCAGCTAAAAATCTTCAGTGTGACTATAGGGTTGGTTTTTTTATTTGCCCAACAAAAAGGCGAAGTTGAAATAAAGGACAGAAATCTCCTATAGATTACACGGAGAGACATGAATATGTTTCATGAAATTATGCCAGGTTAACCTCTAAACACACAGTAATTGAGCCTTGCACTGAAAATCCATTACTTTGACTACCACTGATTCAGAGACATTTGAGGGGAAAACCTTAAAAGGTTTAACTACATGGGGGTCACCAGCCATACAAACTACATAGTCAACATAAAATTCTTCACCTGCTGACTAGAATTAGCTACCCAGGAAAGACACAGCAGCCACTGGTAACCTGTACGTTTTAACATTAGATAACCAACAACATGTAGGAAGTGTGTACTTCCATAATAGAGAACAGACTGTACAGCCCATTTGCCAGAGGACCACAATATCTTTAAAGACCAGCAGTTCCCAAGGAACGCTTGAGCTAAACCACGACAGAGTAAATATAGTTATCATGAAGTTGTGTAACTCTGTCATTTAGGAACATTAGCCAGGAACTAAATCTATTGTGTCAAATGATACACTACCAGAGGAGGCGGCGGGGGGAGAAAAAAAAGACAAAAAAAACAGCATTTCTCCTAAAAAAGTTCAAGTTTACCTCATTTCAAATTTACTCCCAAAGCCACTTCAATCCCACCCCTACCTTGATGATATAAATTGAAGCTGCTAGAATGGAGACAAACATAGTGTCTGTCCTCAAAGCCTTCATATTTAGTTACGCTGAAAAGCGAACCACTGTTGAACTCAAACCAGAATTCGCCGTATTTTCCTTCCAGTGTATTTCCATCATCCTGCTGAGGGAAGAACAGCAATGATAAAATCACTGTTTGCTGAGTTTGTTGCAGTCAGACAATCTAAACTAACATAACACTTGCTACCAACACATATTTTCCTGCTTGCATTTAGTTACTATCATGTAAAGCAAAGTAAACAGAATTGATAAAATGTTGTGTTGCATTATTATCTAGCTATAGTACAATAGTATGAAGATTACAGAATTACTGTTATAAACACTTGTTCCTTCCAAAAACAGTACATACAGGATGAAGGGGATCCCACGGTTAAAGCAACAGAACAACTTTTTCCAGCCCCAGTGTCTCACCTTTACATCTGTGAATATTGACACTAATCCATGTGTCACATTTAGCAGAACAGACAGAGCGCTCTGCAAATTCTTGTTCTGAGAATCAAGCTTTTTCCTTCTGCGTGAACGATAGTTTGGATCAACAGCAGAATAATACTGTAGTGTTTCTTCCTCAGATCCACTCTCGTCATCTAATAGACGAAATTAAAAACAACTAACTCTCTAGCTAGTACACATATTATACCAATAACTCATTGTTTTTCCACCGGTAATGCAATTCAGTTTCACGTTTGTTTTACTTAAGTAAACAGTAATCTACATTTTTTTTCTTCATTTAAGTAAACCCTTTCAAAAATATTGCAAATTCCTTCCACTATCAATCAGCTTAATCACTTCAGTCAATTATGCTCTTGAATCACTATAGTTCTAGATGATTTATTAGGAGTATTACCATAATGAACTGCAGATTTAAACTGACTAAAGCTGTCTTTACTGAAAGTGTTGATGAGCTGGCTGGCCACAGACAGTCCAACACCATAAGAAAGGTTTTCAAATGTTTCTACAGGAGATGGAGCTGTGGGTTCCCACAACAATAAATCATTGCTGATCCTAGGAAGAAATACATTATCAGTATACAAAATACATTAATATATTTCCATTTAATATAAGATCAGTCAAATAATAATTCAGATTTCAGATTTCAAGTAAGATTTCAGATTTCATAAACAAGGAAGAGAAAAAAGTTCAAGAGCACAAGAAAGAATAACGTAGTCACGAGTAAAAGCAATAAATAATGAAAGTAATTTTTTCTGTAATTATGGTATGCACATATCAAAGTCTAACATTTGACAGAGGCATAAAAGCCTCTATTAGTAGGTGTGTATCAGCTCAGTAGGCTGGAGAGTGACAAAACCCTATTTTGATCACATCAACTTCCAAGCAAAATTGCAGGAAACACTAGTTCTTCTGATTTCAAGTGAGTCTGTGTTTGTCAGGGTAAGGATATATGTGACATTCAGTACAGAAGTACGCCAACAGAATATTCAATGAAAGGTTCAGCTTTGCCACTTTGGAAGTGAAAAAATGCTTTGGAAGTAAAGTAAGGCCTGTCAGAGGCTATAATAGATCAGCATCTCTCTTTAAGTAGCTAATGCATAGCATAAAACCTGTGTTTTAGTTGATTTAATCTAGTCGCATTTCTTTATTTTTCAGACAGAAAACTAACAGAAACAAATGCTGAACACCTATCTGTAAGTTGGGTTCACTTTCTCTACATTTTTATAACCTTTTGTAAGACTTGTGGCCTCCTAATTTTAGAATGTGAGTCACTGAATAAAAATGAAAAAATAAAATTGAATGCAAGAGTGACCTATTTATAAAGGAGAATTCAGAAAGATTAGAGCAAAATGAAACATTGCAGACAGAGATCTGAGCAAAGTATTCACTAGCAGCAAAAGACTACTAAACTTTACACATTGTTCACAAAATCTGTCAAATACTTTTTAGCAGCTGGCAGCTATGGCACTGATCAGATATATCTAACAGTGGCGTCCCTGATGTTAACTTAAAAGAACATTTACAGAGCATTTGATGTTCTTAGAAAACTATGCAAATGAATCCCTGCTATAACTGCTCATTCAATTGCTTTTATCAAGAACAAACACAGAACTAAAAGTACAGGTCATGACAACCAAGCAAAGCAATTATCATACTTGCCTATTGTAAAGTTTTTCATAAAAGCTTTTGTTTGGTAATGTTAAGTGAATGTTTGGTAACATGAGTTCCAGTACATAATGAGAATTGCTAATTGTTTTGTCCTGAAATGCTGTCATTTCAATTATATCTCCTGGCATCACCATCTGAAAGAAGAAAAAACAAAAACAAAAACAAAACTTTCAAGTAAAAAACAAAACTGCAAGCCAGAAGATGCATGTAAAATAGTGAGCATATATTCATTTTGTTTATCAGAAGCACAAAGTAACAACAAAATTTTACAGTACCTCTTCATTTTCAAACATGACCCTACGAGAAGAAAAAGGAGAAGGCTCTGGTCTTCTAATATCACAGACATCCTTCAAAGAATGAGACCCTCCCTCTTCTTCCTCTTGAAAGTTATTATCACCTTCCTCCTCCTCAGCTGCTATCCTTTCCAGAATAGAGTGCACAGCCAGCGGGTTTATTTTCAATACAATCCTGACGTTAGAGAATTATGCAGAATAAGGCATCATTTACTCAAGTCTGCACAGAAAACACTATACATTAAAATCATCTTGCATTATGATCAATGCAAAGTTTTGGTTGGTTTTTTTTTTTTTTAATTAATTTTTGGGTTCTTTTCAATAGTTACATGTTTTTTCTTTGCAAATTATTTTACAGCATTTACCATATAGGCAGTCTACATTAAAATTAGAAAAAATAACAGTGCTTCATGAAAGTCCAAACAACCCGCACTTACCGAGGCCAGTCAAAATTGTCTGATGATGATGTTATATCTCCATCTATGCCACCGGACACTTGAAAAAATTTTATTGGTGCTTCTGCATTATCTTCTTCAAATGAACCTGAATAGAAAAGGATTCTTTTAAAAAATTAACACAGGAATGACAACTGCTACGTTCAAGTTGCCTACTCCTCAGGTTGGAGTCCAAGACGCTAACTTGTCAATGCCATTACTAAGGTACTTATGCAAATTCTGTCATCTTTTCCTCCACAAATTAAATACCAACTTTTAGAAACAAATACTATTTCACATTATCTTCTGACTGGCAGCAGTTAGAAAACCAGATGTTTCTGATGCATAGATATCTGCATTTACATTTATAGCATCACTACATTATGTCACAGCCTTGAAAAGTACCCAGAATGATAAATCAGCAGAGAAGGCTGCAAATATAAACCAGTCCCAAAGATTTATTACTTTGAAACATATTAGAGGCATAAAAATATTACAGTTTACTCAATGACAGGTCATCCACTTCTAGAATAGACTTGAGATTCCTAATTTGCATAGCTGTAGCATCACCCTACAAATCTACAAAACTTACCCTAACACCATGATAGCGATCCCAGAGATACACTAAATTGAAACAAACTGGTATAACAATATAACAGAAAAATAACAGAAATACTAGGTCAGATGTCAAAAACAAGAACACAAGTACTACACCTAGATACATTAGCCTCTCCTCCTACTAGTATTATTTTGACTTATGCTGATATTTAGTAGAGAACACTGAACAGCAACACAGATATCTGCTCAAAAATTCAGGTGCAAAGACAATCCCTGCATTAATGCGTATGAGAGAATGTTTGTCTCAGCTACGTAATATTTAGGAAAATAAAAAATATTTTAATATAATGTTAACATTCTTACCAGTTAGCTCTTTAAAGGTAAGTTCTAATTTAACTTGTTCTGGAGTTGAGCCTCCTATAAACTCAGTTTTAAATTCCACATCTGTAAATTCAAGATGAAGAATCTCCTTCTGTAGTGATTTCTTAAACCACGGTCCTCTCTCCTGATCTGACCGTAGGTCAGGTATTGGGAAGCGAACAGAGAGATTTAATGCTGGGGCAGTGACTTGAACTGAAACTCTACAGTTTGCGGGAGTATGTGAATCATCCAGGAAAACTTCAGTAAAAGCTTTATGCTAAAAAACAAAGCAAGGGAAAAAAAAACCACTAAATTAGAGAAGATGGCACTAAAAATGACTATGGGGAAAGCTTTTGACAATGGAATGTGTAAAAATGAAAAAGATTCATTTTTCATCTATCACACAAAACACACATATTAGGACCAATTATTATTATTCTTAGAATATTCCTCTATTATCGGTGCTGTTAAGATTCTACTTACTTAGAAGTCAAATATTTGCACAACTTAGCAGTCTTTCAAAAAGGCTATCTTCTTATTTTTCTTCTTTTAAATTAGAGAGTGAGAGTACCAAACAATACCCAACTGCAGTTAGAAAATATTGTGTCTCACAGATTTTTTTTTTTTTTTTTTTTTTAAATGCTATTGTTGAGAATCTGGGAACTACTATCATGCATATTTGCCCCTTTCAGTAAGTCATGGCTTCCAGCTCCTGTCAGTGATGTGTCATTCAAAACATCCCTGAGTGCAGTTTATCGCTGGCCACCATCAAAAAGAATCAAACTGTCATAATCATAGTGACAGAAATTATTGATGTCTTGCGTTTTTTTTAAATGAGGATTCTCTTAAATACGTTTTGAAGACTAATTTTGCTGTACTCTTTCAATGCAGCAACAAAATTACATGAAGATATTTGTGGCTGAGTTGAAAACCAATTAATTGCATGAATCCTTCCTCTTGTATTTCAAGAAAAGCCTTCAAGTTTAATGTTGCTGTGCTAAATATACTAACACTCAAAACCTACTAACAACCTGAACTAAGACAAACAATCTCCAACATCTTCTGTTGGTCCTTGAACACTAGTACACAAAGCATATGTTCCCTGTCCTGTCTATCACCTACCCCAAAAGCAAGTAAGGCACAGCAGAGGCTACTGGGCTGATTGTGACATCTAAAGATTTCAATATGAAAGCGTAACTGTCAGCAACACTTTATATCAGCTGCTGGAGAGCATGATGGGACAGATTAGGGATTGGAAATTTGTCAGAATTCCTGGGATTTTTTTGCCCACTTCTGCTTCTTTCAAAAAGCTGGGAACTTATCAGTTTTGAAGCAGCTATGATTGTGTTTATGTCTGTTACCAAGCATGTAATCACTGAATTTGAAATAAGTATCCACATCAAACGGATATTGCTCTGTATCAGAAGATAAATAAATAAATAGATAAACTGCACATAACCATGCACAAATAACCTCAACCACCACAAATCAATCCGAATTGTCAATCTCTGCTGTAGTGCCATCCTGCCTTCCTCCAGCAAAAAAAAATCCAGCAAGTTTAATAATAAATTTCACTTTTAACTTACCAGATTGATGTGCTTGTTGTAAGAAGCATACATGTGAGATGCCATCATCTCCACTGTAGTTAGTTTCTGTGGCTGAAGTAAGGAATTTAGTCTGTCTACGATACTAATATCCAGCTCACAAAGCACTGGACTTAACTTTATTTGTAACTCTGCTTTCTGTGGAACAGCACTGAGTCTCCCTTGACTCCCCTGAAAAGAAAGAGAAAAAGCACTAAAATCCTTAAGAAGAATACAGTGAAACAAATAAAAACAACTGAGAGTTAAGGACTCTGCTTTACAAGAAAGATACCTTTATGTTAAAATAAACAAAATTAGACAAAGGTGGTTATACAGAAACTTGGTAGTTTTAACCTCCCAGCTTACCTGAGGTCCTCTATTATCTGAATGCTTATAATGAAGCTGAAGGCAAGGCATAGCATGAGAATCATTTCCTTCTTCAGAATGAAATGTCAGCAGCTTTAGAATAAAATAGAGTTAAAAATACATATAGATTCAAGGCCACAAACAGAGTCCCCGCCCACCCACTTACTCAGTCCACTTATTTAGCCACTTTATTGGATGTCTCTGAGTATTAAAAGAGCTGGAAGAATAATCATCACCAAATGAAACCTTTGCATTGCTCAACTCCATTGGTTAGGTTTCGGAAAACACTCTATTTCTCAAACTGTGTTAAACATATTCAAAAGACAACTAGTGAAGTTTGGCTACTTAATGCTACTCCTGTTATGTATGACAGCTGTCTGGGTCAGAATTTGAGCTTGTAATTAAAATGAGTTGCATCTTAAAATCATATTAAAAAAAAAATAATAACCAAAAATTAAAACTATTTTAAAATCTAGGATTCTAGTTATACAACCTACATTTCTATGGAACCCTCTGTATTTTTAACATACCTCTGTATAGTGAGGCTGAATGGAATGAGAGTCAGTAGAAAAAAGGCATTCCAGGAACTCCATATTCCCAATGGACAAATCAGTACTAAAACTTCGAGAGGCAGTCCTTTGTCTTTGTTCATAAGATACTTTGATGCCAGTACCTATAAATCTGAATTATGAAAAAGATGAATTATGAAAATTAGCATAAAACAATAAAAAAATACGAAAAGTCAAGATTTAAATATATGAAAAGGACCACTACAATCCTTTAAAGAAAAAATCTTTAAAACCACCATAACTTCTTCAAAAATAAGAAAAATATCCTAACAGATTTTAGATGTAGCAAAAAAACAATGGAGCTAATTTGTGTTACATGTTCAGCAATGATTAGTGTAGAGAAATTTGAAAAAAACACTTTAGACATCTAACCAGAGGTGCAACTCACATAAAGCTGGGAATCCAACATCCTTATACAGACAATGAAAAGCTCAAATGCCTCGGGAAGTCTAAACTACATGGATAATGTCAGAAAACATATTTGTATTCTTAAATATTTTACTTCATACATGGTACTGGGACAGTAAAAACTTGTGGGGGGGGGGAAAAAAAAGACTTTTTTTTGCCCACACTTTTTATCCCTACTGATACAGCATTTTACACTAAGTAAAAACCTAAGCTCCTTCAAGCAGGAATTTCTATATTGGAACAAATGGTCCTATAAAATACAGCTATTTCCCAATAAATAATTTACTTAACGATTCTTGTATCTCTAGGTTTCTGTGGTAGAAACTGTACTTAGTTCAATTTATCTATTATTGAAAAGAGCTAGGTTGATTCCAATGTTTACACACTTTCCTTCTTTTTTATTAAAAAAAGAAACAGTCTTGGACAACAGATGTAAAACTTCAAGGCTATTTTGAATTTTAAAAATAAGTCTAATGCAATTGAAATATTAAGTGACAACTCCTATCGACATAAACTCACTTTATTCAAATTTACTTAAAATATATTTTTGTTAATTATATTTATTAATAAGCAAAGTTATACCTAAGGTGATCATGAGAACAAGCTTCTGCAAATACTTCTCGGAAGGACAGAAAATCTTCTGTTGAAAACTTAACTGGCTCAATCTTTTCTATTCGGGCAAAGAAATCCCGAGCCATTGGTGTCAATGGGTTAAGGTTCAGTGAACTTTCAGGTGGGGGTAAAGGGTCAATATGAAGCACAGACACTGAGAAAGTTCCAACTGCCAGTCTAAAAAGAAGCTCAGGTCTGGATTCATCCACAGAAACAGATCTGGATGGAATAGCTGAAATACAAAATTAAATTCATATAATTTTTCAGCAATAACACATGTATAAAATCATCTTACTTTTGAGTTTCATTTCTTTTTACCAACTTGCTGCATAACAATTAATATCTAGAATTATCTAGGGATCAGAAGGCAAAACATTTTCACTTACATGTCCTCCTTAAGGAAGTCTGGTGAACCATGTTGGCTGTAAGCGAAGAACCTCTTGGAGGTTGTAGCTCTTGTTTGTTACGATCAAGAAAATCACCCCAAGTTGGTTGAAGCTAAAACAAAAATATATATGATCATAATTTGACAAATAGATGTTAGACATTAGATCAAACATAAATTATAAGGTAAAAGAACAAAAAGAAAATACATGCATAAACAAGCAATAGCACGTCATTTCATGGCACATTGGTGCTCAACTAAACAATGTAGATATGCTTTACTTTTTTGTTGTCATTGTCTGTGTAGTCCGTATTAAAAGAAAACACAGATGATAAACAGGCAATTAATTTAAAAAAATAAATCATGAAGTGTCCTATATAGGCTTCAGGCATTTGAAAACAAATACATTCCATTTCCTGTCTTGGTAGCCAAACAGATGAGAAACTGTCCAATATAATTTCCACAGCAGAAAAGGAATACTATAACACATTTTCAATTTTCCTGGAATTTTGCAATCATCCTTTATATCGTAAAGAATATTTACGCAATGGTTTCAGACAAAAGTGTTATTTTCCAAAAGATTTTAAATGTACTTAATACTATACCACTGTAGTGCTCAGTGGAGATCCTGCTGGTGTAGTTGTGTAGGTACTGGTTAAAGACAAGTCTAGATCCATAGTTGGAGGGTCTCCAAGAGGTGGAAGGGAAGAAAGACTGTGAGACATGTCCATTTCAGCCATTGAGAAGAAAACTTCTTCTTCTAATAAGAACCATAGATAGAAAAGAGTTATCTTCTAACAAAAAAAAGAATTCACTTTTACCAGAAGAGTATTTCTAAGTTCAGAAATCCAACTGCTCCACAGAATAACTAGCTAAATATATTACTTATATTATTTACACAAGTTCCAAGTCCTCTTGATACTGAGACTAGTAGCATCTATGGCCAGAGATAATTTTAAAAAAAGGCAATAAACTAATAACTACTAAAACAGTTAAATGTTCTATTTTCATATTCAAGTTGGCATAATTTATAGAAATTCATACACTCTCCTTTTGACAAACTAAAGTTCATATTTTCACATTAAAAATAACCAGAAAAAAATTATGCAAGTAAAAATATCAGGGCAATGCAATTATTATTCTGTATTTAATTTCCTCAACCATGCATTTGAAAAGATGCTACGCTGCATGTGTATTTGCTGTGTTGCACAATAACACACACAATACTGAACAGCTGTAATTAAATACTGAATCAAGTCTAGCCTGATACCTTAACTTGGTGTTGATTTTTTATTCAACAGTACAATTAATAGCAAACTCTATGTCAAAGTTCTTTTGATACTTAAATTCATGAGATTAAAAAAACAGTCAATTTATATATTCTTTACAACAGGTTATTTGCTATGCTACGTCATCTTTTCTACTTGCCACGACTAGAAGGTGTTCTGGCACTCTCTGTCTCATAGAAGCTTTGTTCAGATGATGCTCCTGCAGATAAAGACTCTTTTCTTAAATAACGTTTCAGCTCCATCTGAATTCGATACTCATCTTCCTGTTTCATTGGCCGGTTCTTCCTATCTTTATTTGACAATTCTATCCTGCTTAGGCTCTCTGAATTCAAAAAGGAAGACAAAAAGCGTACTGTAATTTCCTTACCAGTATCCCAAAGAAAATTCAAAAATTAATCTGAAAATTAACCAACTGTTGTTGTGTATGTATGCATCTGTATATAAATGCATATATATATATCTGTTGTATATCAGATACATATATACATGCATTTTGTTGTTTTGGAGATTTTCCTTGTCCAAAGCAGATTAGTCTCTCTCTAGCATTCATTAATTTCAAGTCTGAGGAAAATATTTTAAGGTCATATATGCAAATGTTTTCACATAGAGTATGAGCATATATTTCTCTTCCCAGTCAGCTTTAGGGACCAAGGACAAAATTAGGTTTTACTATTAAGAAATTATTAAAATTTCACGTTTGAAGATGACACACATGGGAAACTATACATAATGCTTTTCCAGTTATCCAAAAACAAAGAACAAGTCCAGTGCAACCAATATACCAGTGTCATTAGAAGAATATTAAGTATCTACCAAGGGCATGACAAATGTTTTCAAAAAGATTAACTATCTATCCTAATAGTAAGTGTCGTTACATTAAGTAGATGCAGGGGAGGAAACAAAACAAAACACCCTCATCCTGCTACTGCAGTAGTCTAAACACTGCTGTTAATTACTTCCCAAATACAAACAGAAGAACTCAATTATTGTCCTATATTTTCTGTGCCTGTCACTAAAGCATAGGACAGATAAGGAACCAGATTGCTAAGCCCTGCTCATGAAACAGAAGCTGCAAGAAACAAAATTGTTCTGGCCTCCTGATTTCCTCCACCTACCATTCCCCCCTCTCTTGTCCAAATATATAGTCACTTGTCAAGCCTTATTTGTTACCTAGATTTGCATTAGCAGCATATAGAATTTGCAACTGAAGCCAATAAATTGATCATAGTCCTACTCAGAGCAGCTACAAAACATTTTGCTAAGATCAGATAGAAATTAATTATAATCTACCACCACAAATATATTTTTTTTTCCACTGAGGAAACCCATTTATCTTGCAAAGATTATTTTTCGCCCACCATAATTCATATTTAACATTTACAGAATGTTCACTTGCCTGGTCCAGCAATAGCTGCTACCATGTCTAATAGAAGATGCACCTGCCTTGGTGACAGAAATAGATGTACAGAGTCTATTTGTCCATCTACGTCCAACTAAAAAAAAAGAAAGAAAAATAACATTTCAAGAACACTTAAGGGATTTTTCTTATTAGACATATATATTGGTTTTGACTGCAGAAACTCCGCAACAAAAATAAGGGGATTCTGTCCCCTTGACAATCTCACCATTGTATGCAGTAGAAAAAAAATAAATTCCTACATAACTATTAATTTAAAGACTAGGAAAGCATGACTAACCTTAGCTCCAGGAAGTACTTCATTTTGCTTTAATGTTAGGCTCAACTCCATTCTACCTATCAGCTTACTGATCTGTACAGGGTCAGAAGGAGTAATTTCTGGCAAGTTTCTTGTTAATTGCGGATGTGGCTCATAAATGATTTTTGGATTCCAGCTAGGTGAAAGCTTTGGTTCAGTTGCCTTAAAAGTTACAGAGAAAGGAGTAAGAATGTATGCCATTTCTTACAAAAAAAAAGAAAAACAAAACACCCAAGCATTTCAAATAAGCTTATCATACAAATGATCACTTTACACGAATGTAAATTGCATAATAGCATTAAAAACATGTATTGATAACTGTGAAAGAAACAAGGCAATGTGAAACATTGGGTCTTCGCAAAAACGCGGAGCAAGTTTCCACAGAATAATGGATTGCAGAGGACTTCAACACATTACAGTTGCAACCAGATTCCAGTACAATACATCCTAATTTTTTTTCAGTCCTAAACTCTCTGTTTCCTTCCATTGCCTCAAAATCCACAGGAAGCTATTATGAAATTTGTCAAACACATATTCAAGCAAAAGTTCAACTTCTATATTCTTCAGGATGAACCTAATATAAGAGTGTAACAATATAATTTATCCTTCATCAATTTACATTCCTATACAGTGTATTTAACTTTACCAGCTGTGTAGCTGAACACACTGGGGAGGACTTTGCTGATGCAGGAAACTCGTCCCAGAAGAAAGAGACACCTGAGAGTTGCAGTAACTTGTGAGCAAAAGCTGTGGGCTGGTGCACATTAATTCCAGAGCACTCATCTGCAGTTTCATCACAGTACATAGTTCTGGGAGACAAAAGCAAGGAAATAAAGATAGTAGGTGCATGCAAATTGTTACCTTTATTGTGCCATTTAGCCTTTAAGTTTGTACATGCTCTCTCTCTTCAGACTATTTACAATACCATTGATTGTCCTGAAAGGAGAAACCACCACTCTCTGGGAATGGGTGGAAATCTTAAATTTTCTACAGGGCATCACAAGACAATTCCAACATGCTTCCAGCATGATTAGACCATTCTGTATTATCCTAGTACTTACATCTAATCTGACCACAAAGTGAAGAGGTTTCCCAACACTTCTATACATATGTTTTTGTAAGGACATAGACAATCCTTGCTTAAAAGTGTTTTTTAAGTCAGCCATCTAATAATTTTATAGTCTATCAACACTACTTGAAAATAACATTGTGTCAAAACGAAAGTTGAAAATTGAGCGACAAGGCTCCAAACATGTAAAATTTCTGCGAAATTAAACTTCTTGCATTATAATACTGAGGAACAGCATAAACAGAAAACTCTTAAAAAGATGCAAGCCTCCACATAACAGAATATACAGCAGAAAAATACATCTACCTTTCCATAAAGGAAATGTATCAAACATCAGAACAACATGCTATTTTACAATTTGTTTCAATCTCGCTTTTAAAGTGCAGAAAAAAAGGTTTGTTCTGAGAACAGACTTTCACAAGAAAAATAATCAGTTTTATTGACATTTCTCCTAAAACGAACATAATGCCAAGTTTATAAATGTTTGTTTAAAACCAAATACATTTCATTAGCCTTTATCAGTAAGAATCTGTTTTATTTGGTAATGATTTCCATACTTTGCAAGAAAATATGATTACACCATCCCATTGGTCGAAAGTATTTCAAGAACAGGTACAGTATTCAGTTCAAACTAATTACAGAACACATGTGGGTTCTTCCGAAAGCTCATAGAGGACATAAAATCTTCCAGTTACATTTTCTTCAGGACCGTAACTTTATTTCTAAAAATACTTGAAGTGTTTTCGATACACAAGAGGAACTTTTAAGACATTAAATCTTTTTTGAGTAAGAGATGACCTAATTTGCCAATAATATCCATTGATTGCTGAACATCTGAGAAATGGTATTCATCAATTGTGGAAGTGGTCATTACCAAACCTTCAGAAAATCTAGAACTCTTCTAATTTGATAGGTAAATAACTTTAACTTAAACACGTTAAGCAGGAATAGAAACAATGTTCACTGGCATTATATAAGAGGTGGTCTTAACGGGGATAATCAAAAGGTAGTGTCTAACTGCATACTAAGAATACGTGTGTATGGCTAAAATATATTGTACAGGAAATGGCAAAAACTGCCTAAAAAACAAAAACAAAACAAAATTTTAAAAAAATCTTTACCTTTCAATTCGGATTTCAAGTGCAGTTCCACTTTTAGAGTTTTCCGGTACATGTTCTATTCGCAAAACAGTATCTAAAAAGGTAACTTTCACTCTTCTTAAAACTTAAATGAGAAAACAAAAATATAACATGCAAGCACTCATGTTATTCAACAATGATTTTTATAAACAAAATGAAAGATCACTTTAAAATGCTTAAGTTCACAACACATATTTCATGGAAACAAATTATCAGTTGAGCTAAATAGTGTAACAAGACTTCAAGTGACAATGTAAACTATTAAATGTCTACTATGTACAACCATACCATGCAATGGACCTTTCATGCATGGATATTTAAGCAAGTGACAACCCATTTGTTCTGTGGGTTAGTGTGGATGATCTTTAAACAAAGTACTTGCTTCACCGTGCTCTACGTCTGAACTCCTGAACATGGCTGGAGCACCACACTGCTTTGGCTGGATACCTCTGTTTCTAAATCTGATTTTAAAAGTTTCCCTTAGCTCAGACATTTCAACACTAAGTTCTCCACCGCACAACAGTCATAAGCTCTTAATTTCTTTCACTTAAAAAAACAAACCAAAAACACCACCACAAAACAGAGTTTCTAAAATAATTCTAACAACATGATGTGCTTATTGAAATATACATGTCATAGCAAGTCAGCTTAGTGTAAAAATTTGTGAAAAAACATTCTCTGCTTCTCCATCAACAGCATCACCACTGACAACCATCTAAGCTTGTGAGACTGGCACTAAATTGGCCCCTTCAAAACTAAAGCATCTCACCAGTCATTCAAGCACAGACTTAGCTGGATTTCTCCTAGTGTGAAAAAAAAACAATTTCACCCTGAAGTAGGGTTCACTGTCTCCACTGAGGAAACTATACGGGCTTTTTACCCCTTTTGAAAACAGGATCAATTGTCCTACCTTCCTATTTAAATCTTAAAGGTAATGGTAACAAGTGAAAATTTGTGAGACAAGTTACACAATTTGTGTTACAAGTTACTGTCATTTTGTAAAGCAGAAACAACATAAACTCATTTAATCTCAGATGCTGATTCAGACCACAATAATTCATACCTGTTTCAATAGTTTCTGCAAATTTCTCAAGTCCTTCAAAAGGCTGGGACCCTTCTCCTTGTTCATCTGTCAATTTTTGGCTAAGACACTCTTTTGCAAGCTGCATGCTACTGGTCATAAAACTTGACCAATACATAGGCTCAGATCCAGATGCTGAGGAATAAGAAGTTTTAATAAATTTGACTATCAACATTATGAAACAACAAAGACAAAACAAAATAATACACTTGGCACATCCAGAAAAAAATTTCAACAGCTTAGTACACATTCATACTTAAAACCAAATTTAGTTACAATCTCTCTTTATGCACTTTACTACTTTAAGATTACTTTAGTCTGCTTAGATTGTATTGCTAAGATTCTGGTACTTGAAAACCCAGTACAAACAAGGTGAAAGCAGGACTTAGTGTAACCAATTTTCAGTGCTGGTTTAAGCATAATCCACAAAACTATATCAACGAAATAACTCTTTTTTGATAACTACTTTAAGGTTTCCTATTCCATTTGACACATATACTAGATATGTGTCAAACCTAAGCAAGGTTTAAGATGTTATCTTAGCACATTAGAACATGTTTTAATAAGTAGAACGTAATAAAATCAGAGATCATGGCATGTATTAAACTGAACAAGTTTTTTAGCAGCCAGACTAACTTAAGTGCCAGTGCACTCTTTCCAGTTAATACCAAGCCCATTGTGGGAAAATACTATAAAACCAGATTAGAAAAGTTAATCAACTTCAAATATAACACTCTAGTACAGACAAACAAAAGTAAACCTAGCACTAATACAAACATGTTGAACAGGCAAAACATTCCAGTTTAGTATTCACGTCTGCAAACATCTATGTGCCTATAAAAACTGTGACAAAACCAACATCATTATTTTTTTTCTCCTGCATTATAAAGAACTAAATTGATGCAAGTGAATAACTAAAGCTCTCCTCTACTACTACCATTCTTTCAAAGCAATAATCTTGAATCAGAAAGTAAGATAGCTCAAAATTTAGCTTCAGTTAAACAAATAACAACCAAATGCAGAGTATATATAAGAAAATTACTTAAGGTAATATGGAAAATAGTTTATGCATTTTTTTCTCTTCTTTATGGTGCACTTAAAGAAATATTTTCTTCTCTGTTCTCTACACTATAAAAGGAAAAAAACCTAAAATCTTCCAGACATTCATTCAATGTTTTCCAAACACTAAAACTGCACTAAATGTCCCATACCCACTACAGCACCACATCACACACTATAATAACCCATCTGAACAGACTTTATGGAGATTTGATAGTTAAGTGAAAACTAATCACCAGGACATTCTAAACTAGATCAGCTAGATTCATATGGATACAGAAAAGCTAGAAGAGCTCAGACAATCCTCTGAGCATTATAATCAAAAGTGTAAAGTATTTACAGTAGTTAAAAGTCATTATTTCAGACTGCGATAGCAATCAAAACATATTAATTGTTCTCCAGGTGTGCAAGATACACCTTCTACCCTAAAGTTGCCAAAGAAAGCCAGAACCTCACTGAAACCTGGCCCATAGTCTTGACTTAACAGCAAAGGTCCACAGCTTCTAATGCTGACTAGCAGCACTTGGCGAACAACACCCAAAAACCCCAGCCAAACAGTTCAGAAGAAGAGACATGGCAGTAGGAACATTATAAACATTTTAATTTAACAGAACAACAAAAAATTGAGAACCACTGTATGTAAACCAAATGACACTTTAAATAAAGTTAAGAACTCACTAAAGCAAGTGTAGCCTTTTGCCTCTGTAAAGAGTCTCCTTTTTGAAAATTAAACAAATAAGCCTACCGAGCCTTGGTCTTGGCCTGAAGACCATCTCTAATCCTTTCACTTCTAATGCACAGTTATCTTGTAGCAACGACCCCCATGGAACAGATAAAGAAATAGACTGGATAAATCCATCTGTGACTTCCAGAGGTGCATCTGCGGACTCCAGGATCTCATTAAGACACTAGAAAAGGAGAAAGAACAAATAAATAAATCACCTCCATAATTTTGAGCATAAAAAATAAACCAGAAGAGGCTACCAGAAAGGGAATCACACTCAGAAACACAATAAACCAGCCATTTTCAAGTACTTTGATTCCATCATACTTCATTTCACATTAATTACTTCACTTTCAGCATAATACAGATTTCTCTGTGGTAACTGTATAACCTGTATTTTTACATTATACGAAAAAATTCTGCTATCTTATAACTACTACAGTACTTACACAAGTTAATCTATGCATTTTCTGGCGATACTTGAAGAAAGCTGAAAACATGTTGACAGTAAAACTACAAAAAAAATACCTGATTCCTGTGGCAAGAATATTTCACTAGTCTGTAATTTCAGTGTAAAGTTCATTTTACCTTTCCATGTGACACCAAAACAATAGAACCAAATAATTATCTCATGCTATACACTGTACTTGCCACTTCTAAATCACATTTTAATGTCTTCAACGTTTAACACTAATTTAAAAATATAAATATCAAAGCTCAGTCAGACCATATTCTACAGAAACTACTTCATCAATCCAGTCCCTTATAGTGACATTATAAACAAAACTACAGTGGAATTGCCTTCAGTATCATGCAGAGTAAGTGAAATTGACGAGAAGAATGGAACACTAGCTGTGAAGAAGTAACTTAAGATTTTTTAGTTTTCCACAGTCCTCAGAAAAGACTCACTTGTTGCACTATATAGCTTTCATTACATCCATACAGAGCCCAAAACACACATTTTCAAAGGAAACATGTTCTTCATATTTATGTCAAAAGAACTATAAAACTCTGTTTGTGCCCTGATTCAGAAAATTAATTAAAACTGGAATTATTGAACAAGAACCATCTAGGCTGCTCTAATAAAACAAAGAACAATCTAAATCACATACCAACTTCAGTGAGTGTAACCTTTTATTATACACAAGACCTTACTAAATACTGTGGTTGTAATATTAAGGTATAAAGTTCAAATGGCAAAGACTGTGGTTTTCACCTTCCTGTGAACAGAGATATTTGATTTTACCTCAGAAAATTAATAAACTCAACATCAAAAGTTTCTAAAAAATAAGAATTCAGAAGCTGCTTCCCAATTTTAATTATAAATTCAATGTTCTAATTCTGTAGAATAATTAAAACACAAACAAAAAAGTCTCCAGAAAGTGATGGTTTTCATTCTTATGTCTCCAGGTGTAATTTTCCCATCATGTTAACTTGTTGCTCTGCTTACGCTCTTAATAACTTTGCTTTTAGAATTTTGTTTGCTTGCATGTCCGGCTTTTCTAGTTTCTGTTCCAAAGTCCACTCAAGCAGCAGAAAGAAACACCAACTATAAAGAAACAGAACTTAAAACAATTCTATTGACAAATTATTTAATAATCAAATAATCAACTAAGATTGAGTGACATTAAAACTTTATTTTGAATTAAATATAATTATAGATGTGGTAATAGCATAAGGTAAGGCAAAAATAATTATTTGGCATGAAAAACATATTTGAAAACAACACAGATTAATTTAAATTACTTGAACCATTACAAAATAATTTGCTATATCAGGAAGTAAGCTAGCTACTGAAAGCTGTTGTAAATAAATCTGATCTTGGATGTCTTTTCCCTACCAACGTACATGACAATAAAAATTAGTATATTTTAGTACCTTCCTTATTACTTCGAAATAGAAATTTACTAAATTTACTAAAAGAAAAATCACATATTCTTATAGGTAAATTACTTCATAAACAAGCCACTTGTTCCTATAAAGTAGCACCTAGAGCACTTCAAGTGAAATTTTAAAACTGAAGCATAGTCTTCACATCAGGACTTGTTTCCACATTTTTGACTGAAAGTCTCCAGCTGGAATCAGAATAATTCTAGTAGCAAAGGTACTATTTGATGTACATTAAAATTCAACCACAAGCATCATGGGTTACATTTTGATTTCCCTAAACAGTCCATGTCCCAAGAGGCAAAGGGGTTACACTAATAGTTCCAGGTATTCCTATGTATCTCTATAACCTATAAACACGTACAATATTGACTAAAACATCTACAATGTTAAGATAAACAGACACATCCACAAAAAAGCATAAGATAATATGTAAAACTACAGCCATCCTGGTGATTCTTAGAGAATAGGTTTAGAATGACTGAGGGGGGAGGGAAAAAAAGAGCCGTAGTACTTCCGCGACATCTGTTTTTGCAATCTGTCATACATGAGAAAGTCACGTGCAGAGAACCTCAAACATGTCGTTGTTTACAAGTCAAAAAGAAAAATGCTGATCTACAAATGCGGACGATAACCTAAGCATTATTGTATATACATTTAATCACTGTGTATACGTAACTGACTGTTCATTTAGTACTGGTCCATAACTGCTGCTGTTTCCAAGTATGTACATTATAAATAATATCACTGACTAGTGGAGACTGCTGTGATACCCACTAGAGGGCATAATAATTCAATCAAAGCGAGACGGTCTCACTGCCTGCCACTGAAAACAAGCTGCAGACACAGGCAGGAAAGAAGAAAACAAGTAAGCAAACGACAAAAAGCCCCACACTAAAATACTGGCAATATCGAGCATTTCCGCAAATATCTGTCTCCTGCCACTGTCAAACATATTCTCACACAAACAACTGTAAAAGCATTATTTGAAAACATCACATATTCAAAAATATTTTTAAATGTAGGCAGCATGGCCTAATAGCAGAACATAAAGCAATAAGCCTGTGTACCTAGTTCATCATCTGTGCTACCCTAGAAGTGAAAAGCTGACGCACAGCAGCGCTTAAGGCTCCTCATGACAGTCACTTGACTAGCAGGTAGAATTCAGTAACATTGCTAATTAACCCAGGAAACTCTACTTAACATTACCAACATGACACAGACTTTTGCATTACCGCAGTAGGCTGAAGTATGTACACTGAAAAAAGCTTCAGTCGGTTCAAAGCATGACAGCCCACCTGCTAAGCAAACTCCAGCTAAAAACAGCTTCCCATTAGTCAACAAGGACTTTCACCATTGCAAGATGACGGGACAATCTTTAGAGATCTATATGGACTAAGCTCACCTCCAGTAGCAGTCAGCAAACATGTTCCTCTAACTACAACAGCAATTTGTACTAGTTTGGGCTACAATAGCTCCTTTTCCTGAAATGTCAGCAGCTATTGCCTTGTTTTAGTTTTTGTTTCCTTTCTTGTAATCAAAAATAATGAAACCAAAGTGTGGCTAGAAAAACATATCCTTAATAAGTGCCCAAATTATCTTTTTTTTTAGCGCTCGCATATCAGAGAATGAAACGGATGAAACGCTAATTATGGCTGTAACATTTTACACGAGGGATGCTGGGTACTGAACACAAAGTGGGTGGCAGCCTGGGGCAGGGAATCAGCTGATCCCTCAGGAGCCGAGGGGGCGAAGCGCCGGCATCTCTTACCCATTTATCCAGAGGGACCTGCGTCAAGGAGCCGGTGCCCTGGTAGAGATCCAGGCTGAGCTGCTCCAGGCTGAGCTTCTCCTGCAGAAAGTGGCCCAGGTACCTCTGCAGCAGGTACCTGCAAGCCCTCTTCTTGATGGACTCCGAGAAAGGCCACGGCATGGTGGCAGCGCGCCGGGGGCCGGGCGGCAGGTCGGGGCTGAGCGGCGGGCCGGGGCCGGCCCCTCCGGCGGCCGGTATGCGGGAGCTGAGCGAGAGCCGCGGGGCCCTGCCTCGCCCCTCGG